>JPKZ01000755.1:3010-16836 GCA_000803305.1 Toxocara canis
AGAAAAAATTATCAGAAGTAGAAGGGGGCTGTGACCACAGACATTGTGAATTCCACGTATTGGGCAACAGAAAATAAAGTATTTTTCTCAGTTGTACGTAAAAAAGCACATCGTGTGAAAATGATTTTTTATAATTCTAGCACATGAAACCGGTCACAGTTTCTGAGAGTACTGCGAATGCTTCTTACTACAGTCGACGTCGAGCTTCGAGTTCACCTGTACAGTACCATTTCCGATTGAGTATTTGCCAGTATTACTGCGCAAAACGAATGCTCTCTGCGGATGGGACGACATGTATCGGTTGTAGCCCATTGGGCATATTCCAGTATGAAAGCAAATAAAGTCGTGATAGGATGACAGTTTCACCGACACATCCATGTAACCCTGCAACCGGCTTCAACGGCTTGTTATCGCTCTATGAGCAGATTTATACTCGATAGCTACGGGTTCTTGAAATACGCTAATGATGAAGTTGTTTTGAGGTTTCTGGGATATATTCTATTAATGGTCGTGGAACTGGTAAGAGGGTCCGGGTAGGGGGTACGGCGGCGAGGGAAGAATGGAAACAGGAATTATAATACTTCCTCTAATTACATATCATGATGGGCTAGAGAGTCGATTGGAACAATTGCTATGGGGCCGTAGCTTCAGTGTGATATTTCCCCCTGCCTCTTCATCCCTTGTTCCAACTGCTCACGGTCGAGCTATCCGATGACGCAGTCGTTATCGACGTTTGTCCAATCATGTCTCAGAGCAAGGAAAGCATAAGAACAAGAAATAATCATCCTACAACAAAAAAAATGTCAGTCGGTTTTCTGTGCCGGTCCGTTAACATTCGTAATTTTTAGCTTTGGACTTCCACATTTCCAGTTGTTTTGTGCATCGGCATTTAGTCCTTAGGAAATGGCACCCTTGTCCTGATCATTAAGGCCAGCCGGCAGCAAAAACGGTTGTTGAAACAATACGAAAATGCTCGACTTTCACTCAAGCTTTTTAAAGGCATCGACAGCGTAAATAAGAAAAATGACAAGTTGCATGACCAGATCGCTTAAAGGGTGACACTGCATTAACCGCAAAAGAACCCAAACACGAGTGGGAATTTCAAAATTATACCAATGTTGCAAGAAGGCTTGGATCTGCGAGAGTACAATGACCAATTCCGGTGCTTATAACGCCGACCAAAAAATGCGTGCGACCTTTCCGCATCGAAACTCCACCACCGCTGTCACCCTGCACATTAGTGAATTGTTTCTCGAACAGCTGAATGTCTACTAAACTAGCGGGAATAATTAATATGCAAACTGCATAGGCTGGCTGCAAATGACAACTACAGGATTAAGCTTAGGTATGCATGGCTTATGCCTAGGTTTAGGTTTACGCTTGGGCGTCGGCTTGCATAGCTCACTCCTTTGCTCGTGACGACTGGAAGAAGCCTTCATTCATTTGATTTAACAGTAACTTAACCTAAGACAGCTGTCACCGGCAAACACACGGACACAGGCACATGCAGACGAACAGTGCTACTAATCTGCACGTAGCACTGCACTGGTACCACTGGGTGCCTACACATAAACAAACAAACATACCCACACGGCGCACACATATACGCACGCAGGTATGCGCACACGCAACACGCGCACACACACACACACACATGCACGCACGCAGACACAATACACACACCCACACGCATCCACACACACACACGCGCGGCTACATACGCGGATACCTCTCTTCGTCCATAGCATTGCCATTTGTTCACCTCTCTTCATCTCCAGTATTGCCATTTGTTGACAACTCGTCGTTCCTAGTACAAGTCAGTTTCGATATATTTTGAGCGTTGTAATGGCCTAAACCTAAGACAGAGGGAATGGTACAAGCTGACCTTACACGCAGATGTTTTCGTGGTGGCGTTACGCATCATGACGATAAGTCGCTTGCAATTCTCCCTAATTGTAATATCAGGAATCGTTCGGCATCGGTTTTCACTTACGGTTGAATTCGTCTCAAAGTAATGTAGCTGGCCAGAAGTGCTCTTGTTGTATGCTATATCTGAAGAAAACATCTTACACGTTGACAACGTGAGTTCGCTTACGCCTCTCGGTGGTGAGCTGTTGAACACGTAAACGAGCCGCAAGAACCTAACAATGTATTCAAATTTTTAATCAACCAGGCGATCCTACAAATCCTCCGTTAAAAATTTTGGTTCCTTTCCGATGTACGTACTCAACTGGAGAAATAGCTGGGACGTTTGGCGAAATAATATGAAGCAACGGGAGAGATATGTAAATTTCAGTAGCCACTCCGGCCCCTTGCATGTTAATTCTTCAAAAAGTCAGTATTATATAATTCGCCCCTTTGGTTGGGAAAGAATTCAAAGGGACCATCTCCTTCACTTTTTACGATTTACCAGTAAATATAGTGATGAAAAAATGGACACATACAGATATGCACAGAGAGAGCAAGAAAGTCACCGACAACACACCTTCCTACAGTCGAGGAGAAATGTGCTTGTCATGATCGCCATATTCCTATAGGCTTACGAAACATGATATGAGAACGTACTGAAGTCAGCCGGCACTATTTTTCACCAATCTTTCTCGTCGAGCAACCAGATCGCTGAACAAGGATTGCTCCCCAAAGAACTCTTCCGCCCGAATATTGGTTCCTCAACTAGCTAGCTGATTTTCTGTTTCACCGCGTGAAACCCTCTCCGTCCCATTCCCGCCTCTCCACATTCCCTTTTTTCTTCACACCACTGGGTCTAGCTCCGTTGCCGACGACCCAATGGTGTCCCAACAGTTAACAGACTGCATATTTGTACCTGTTAACCCAAATCCATATAGCGTATACAAACTGCTAGAGGGCTGATTGGGTGGGTGAAGACATATAGGTCGAATGTCCGTATTGTTAACATCGATAGGCTTATCGAGTTCCAGTAAAGCAAAGTCAGCTAGCTCAATCGGAACTCTTTCGCGCAACTTTCCCCATGCCATACTCTGTATCACCTGCAAAACAAACAAGTGGTGAATTATCAAATAGTATGAGCACTCCCTCAAAAGGAAGTGGAAAGGGGACATGAAGAGGAGGAAGTAGAAGGCCCAATTTTAAAGCTGTTTCTCAGCGACAAATACAGGAAATGACGTGTAGCGCATATGCGTGATTTGCGGCAACTCGTCACAAGGGGGATCCGTCTGTGTTTGTATTAAAGCATGCCTGCAACCGTTTGTACGGCACCTCACTTCGCAGTTCAGGGAAGGGCGGAATTTCGTCTATTGGAATGCCGGTGTTCTTCATGACGAAGGAAGCATCGGAATGGTTACACGGAACTGTCAAGTGAAATGTCAGTCTCCCTGTACCAGCATGAAGCGATTGAATGAACGGGTACGCCAGGGTTAACGAGAAGGTGCGCGCGAAAACAATAAACGATGGAACATCTTACAAGAAACCTGAATTTGAAGTAAACTGTAGTCAGGCTATTCTGAACAAGCATGGTTTATGTGGGGAGACATGAGAGCACAGCAAGCAGCGTGGTACTTGATCCGCAGTCTTTCACAGTCTGGGTTAGGGCTGTCACCCATCTCGGGTTTGTGGAAGGCTAAACCTGTTTTTTACCGGGGTGCCTACACATAAACAAACAAACATACCCACACGGCGCACACATATACGCACGCAGGTATGCGCACACGCAACACGCGCACACACACACACACACATGCACGCACGCAGACACAATACACACACCCACACGCATCCACACACACACACGCGCGGCTACATACGCGGATACCTCTCTTCGTCCATAGCATTGCCATTTGTTCACCTCTCTTCATCTCCAGTATTGCCATTTGTTGACAACTCGTCGTTCCTAGTACAAGTCAGTTTCGATATATTTTGAGCGTTGTAATGGCCTAAACCTAAGACAGAGGGAATGGTACAAGCTGACCTTACACGCAGATGTTTTCGTGGTGGCGTTACGCATCATGACGATAAGTCGATTGCAATTCTCCCTAATTGTAATATCAGGAATCGTTCGGCATCGGTTTTCACTTACGGTTGAATTCGTCTCAAAGTAATGTAGCTGGCCAGAAGTGCTCTTGTTGTATGCTATATCTGAAGAAAACATCTTACACGTTGACAACGTGAGTTCACTTACGCCTCTCGGTGATGAGCTGTTGAACACGTAAACGAGCCGCAAGAACCTAACAATGTATTCAAATTTTTAATCAACCAGGCGATCCTACAAATCCTGCGTTAAAAATTTTGGTTCCTCTCCGATGTACGTACTCAGCTGAAATAGCTGGGACGTTTGGCGAAATAATATGAAGCAACGGGAGAGATATGTAAATTTCAGTAGCCACTCCGGCCCCTTGCATGTTAATTCTTCAAAAAGTCAGTATTATATAATTCGCCCCTTTGGTTGGGAAAGAATTCAAAGGGACCATCTCCTTCACTTTTTACGATTTACCAGTAAATATAGTGATGAAAAAATGGACACATACAGATATGCACAGAGAGAGCAAGAAAGTCACCGACAACACACCTTCCTACAGTCGAGGAGAAATGTGCTTGTCATGATCGCCATATTCCTATAGGCTTACGAAACATGATATGAGAACGTACTGAAGTCAGCCGGCACTATTTTTCACCAATCTTTCTCGTCGAGCAACCAGATCGCTGAACAAGGATTGCTCCCCAAAGAACTCTTCCGCCCGAATATTGGTTCCTCAACTAGCTAGCTGATTTTCTGTTTCACCGCGTGAAACCCTCTCCGTCCCATTCCCGCCTCTCCACACCGGCACTATTTTTCACCAGCCTTTCTCGTCGAGCAACCAGATCGCTGAACAAGGATTGCTCCCCAAAGAACTCTTCCGCCCGAATATTGGTTCCTCAACTAGCTAGCTGATTTTCTGTTTCACCGCGTGAAACCCTCTCCGTCCCATTCCCGCCTCTCCACATTCCCTTTTTTCTTCACACCACTGGGTCTAGCTCCGTTGCCGACGACCCAATGGTGTCCCAACAGTTAACAGACTGCATATTTGTACCTGTTAACCCAAATCCATATAGCGTATACAAACTGCTAGAGGGCTGATTGGGTGGGTGAAGACATATAGGTCGAATGTCCGTATTGTTAACATCGATAGGCTTATCGAGTTCCAGTAAAGCAAAGTCAGCTAGCTCAATCGGAACTCTTTCGCGCAACTTTCCCCATGCCATACTCTGTATCACCTGCAAAACAAACAAGTGGTGAATTATCAAATAGTATGAGCACTCCCTCAAAAGGAAGTGGAAAGGGGACATGAAGAGGAGGAAGTAGAAGGCCCAATTTTAAAGCTGTTTCTCAGCGACAAATAGAGGAAATGACGTGTAGCGCATATGCGTGATTTGCGGCAACTCGTCACAAGGGGGATCCGTCTGTGTTTGTATTAAAGCATGCCTGCAACCGTTTGTACGGCACCTCACTTCGCATTTCAGGGAAGGGCGGAATTTCGTCTATTGGGATGCCGGTGTTCTTCATGACGAAGGAAGCATCGGAATGGTTACACGGAACTGTCAAGTGAAATGTCAGTCTCCCTGTACCAGCATGAAGCGATTGAATGAACGGGTACGCCAGGGTTAACGAGAAGGTGCGCGCGAAAACAATAAACGATGGAACATCTTACAAGAAACCTGAATTTGAAGTAAACTGTAGTCAGGCTATTCTGAACAAGCATGGTTTATGTGGGGAGACATGAGAGCACAGCAAGCAGCGTGGTACTTGATCCGCAGTCTTTCACAGTCTGGGTTAGGGCTGTCACCCATCTCGGGTTTGTGGAAGGCTAAACCTGTTTTTTACCGTCACTCTTGATTTGCCTCATACTATTTTTTGGATGCCATCAGTATGAGCAGAAGGAAAAGTAGGGGGAGCAGAAGAAAATCGATATTTTTTTTGCTTCTTCATATTACGAACTTTCACATGCATTCTAAGTTGCGCCTTGCGAACTGCTGCGTTCGTTGTCGGCTCACCTAGAGCATTTCGCTTTGCAAAGGTCAATAGGTGGAATTCTACACAAGACTATATGCAAAGAGGTTATACTTGGGCGTTATGAACCTGAACGACAATTCATTTAACTCTGAATTTGAGAAACCCCTACTTTACCCACCTATGGATAACTGAGTTCTATCGCTGTTGACCTCAGGGATTTACACAAGACTATACGCAAAGGGATTATACTTGGGCGTTATGAACCTGAACGACAATTCTTTTAACTCTGAATTTGAGAAACCCCTACTTTACCCACCTATGGATAACTGAGTTCTATCGCTGTTGACCTCAGGGATGTTTTTGTTGATAATTCTAAAAGCCGACACAGCTCTGAGGTTTCTGACAAACAAAAGTGTATAGGGTGTTGTTGTGGTCCCTTTGTTCGCAGGGTGCTTTGAATCAACCTTATAAACAGGAAGTACTTTTCTTTTACCGCAGGAAAAAAATGTCGATTAATCTCCACCTTTATCCTACATCCCAACACGCTTATTTGCTCGGCGGTAGTTTTCCTCAGGGAGAATTACCACCGAGGTTTTCCTATATTGTCATTGCCACAAGTCACTGCCTAACCTGATGACGAATGGCGTTCTCCGCGATCAGCACTGACTTTATCCGCAAAATCGTTCCCTGTTTTGTCGCTGCATCATAACACTTCTGAAACCATCGCTACTCCTACTGGACGTAGTCAGATATTCGGAAGTAAAGCGAGTAAAAGGTAGCACGTTGGAAAGCGGGCCAGGTTGCTGGCACGCTGTGTGCCTTCTTCACCTTTTCTCTAAAAGATGTAACAAATGCCGGTAAATCACAGGAACGACGCGGAGGTTTGCATTAACAATGACTCACGATAAACATCGCCTGACTCACGATCAAACCATTGGTCATGGCAATGGGAAACGCTGTTGGTCAAGCTATCTGCTTACCACCTGCTCTCGCTGTTGACGCCCATTTGCCCGGATTGCGCGCATTCTTTTTCAAAAACCTCCTGTTCGTCCTACTTATTTACGTTCTGGGTTGCGTTTAAAGCTTTGTAGCTTGTAGCCTTCTGCCCCATATAATTCTGAACTTAGTCCGAGACATTCAGCATGAAGGCAGTTGTTCTCCTCGCTTATCCTCACTGTCTAACAACATTCCGCGCTCCATAGCTCATTATGGAACCCGAGCATACAATGCGGTTGCAGAAATTCACCACTGCAGCTTCCCGGATTCGTGAGTCCAGGCTGCCAGAACAGATAATTAAATTTCGCGAGTAATCGCGACACACGTTGTCAACATTTTCTCTTCATCCTGAATATGAAATGTTGAGCGCTGAAAAGATGTTCTGCTGAACTAAAACGAAACCGGTTCAGCTTTCAGCAGCGTTTACATTCAGATACGAATAGTGTGTGAGCCACACCTTTCCGCCAACGAGTTCGTGATGTGCGCAGGTTGTGCCAGCGACAGCGACGAAATGCGTCGAAACATTTACATCCCTCACTCCCCTGCAAACTGCTGGGTATTGCTCGTAGCCACAGAGTTCGTTCTTATCGAGATCAGGAGAAGCATTGCCGTCACAGTCCTTTGCAAACTACTCTATCGCCTTATGGTATCGAACAGGAAAGGAGTAGTGGACGACGTAGAGGAGACGGGGAAGGGGTTTAAGTTGAACTGATTTTTCACGATAGGCAGGATACTGGCTTCGGTGAGCGCAACTAGTTCACTTCCGACAACAAGATTGTGTTCCTAATAGTCACTACACAGAATCCGGCGGACAATTGATGGTGACATATTACTCATGAATTAGCATTATCGACCCACGCAGACACCAAAACGGAACTGAGGCCCGAGTCAAAAACACTCGAGAATGCGACGAAAAAAGAACGAAGGTAGAACGAAGCAATTCAGTGTGAGGTATCGTTTGCTTAATTGCCTCATCGTTGTACCCTGTATTTACGTGGTAATTACAAAATAAAATAAATATGCTAACAAATCGGTGTATTGAATACAGTGCGCTGCTGTTACGATGTGCCATCGAGATATCAATGACGCGGTGCACGACAGCGACATAAAAAACGGTAGATCTGCTGCTGAAAAGTTTAAAGCTGAAGGATGTACTGAGATTATAGTACGTAAGGTCTAAATTCCGAACGGACGACTAACTGACTGAGAAAACAAATTTCCCATTTTATCGCACTTTTCATTTGGCTAATTTTCAATATCATAAACAGAAAATATCATAAAACTCTATGAGCGTTAATGATTGCCGCAACGGTAGCTCGTCCCCTCATCTTTGTTCACTGCTGTGTTTCCTCGCGAACTACAGCAACACTTTTTGTGAATAGCACCACTACCGCAATAAACATAAGATTTATTCGGTAGTAGGTTGTAACTATAAACACAGTTCCAACTCTAATTATTTCGACGCTCAAAATTAGCTTTGTTCACAAGCGAAGCTATTCAAAGTGCACGAGGAGATGGTGAAACGAACCCTGCATCATACCATACATGTGGCACCTAAAATTAACTAGAAGAAGCCCTGATCGTTCTTCCCCACGTTTCCAAGCATTTACCGCTAGTCCTTTTTCTCTTTAGAGCCGTCACCTCAACTGACTTCAGTAATCGCGACACACGTTGTCAACATTTTTTCTTCATCCTGAAGAGGGGACCTTGCAGACTGCAGAAACGCATCGCTCTCTCACGCCTCTCGCATTGCTATGATCTCTTTGAAGCGTGTCATTTCTAGTGCAGTCCACTTGCTCACCTTCCCGCATACAGCTGCCTTTTCCCCATCTTATCTCGTGCATTTCAGAGAATACGTTTCGCATTCTTAACCCTTTAAACTTACCCTTTATGAACAGACGTACTGCCCATGGGAACTGATTTTCGGCTGCACGATTCCCACCGGCTATTCTGTATTTGGGCGAGCTGTATGAGCTGGCTCGACCACAAATCGTATGCAGTTCGCGTAGTTCATCAGCAGTGAGTCTGTGCACGATCTCCTACAACAGCAATAATGTTGTGTTGAGAAGCGTAAGCATGACTATTTTATTAAAATGTAGTTGCGGTTACCTTTGCATATTTTTACGAATTGCTGTAAATATTCACACATTTCCTTTGCTTTTTTGGCTAGTAGATTGCACAGGATGCTTTTATGCCTTAAAGTAAAGAGCACGAGAGGATTTTCCTCGCAATTTTTAGGCGCTAAGTGCTCCGCTTCCAAGGTGCGATGAATTAACTGGCCAGGTGGAATATTTTTAAATCAAATCCCAAAAGTCATCAATTGCAACAAACTTCATGCTTTACTGTTTTGTGGTAACTGTTTTATGGTTGGAGAGCTGATACAGACAGCGGATCAAGCAAGCGAGCGAGGTATGGCAGGAGGCCTCGGAAAAGGGAAACTGGAAGTCTAGAACCGAAAGGCATTGAAATGAGTGGTGAAAGCGTACTGGGTGCTGTTGTTCAACTCGACTAAGACGGTAATAAGTAATCAACATCGAGATGCCAACGAGGAGAAGCAGAAAAGGTTGTCGTTGAACTTTGCAGCGCATCTAAATGAAGCTGAAATTGTTCAGACATAAAGAACATATTGCGACGACATGAGACCGTCATCTTACATTTTACTGTAGTTTCTCACGTGAACGTTTTATTAGTTTGCAATATCGGCCGCAGCTATTTAATTTACCCGGCTCTCTTCTCAGCCCTCTCTGATTACCTAACCTTAGTTATCGTGGTTTGGAAGTTTCGTTAAATTTAAATTTCACATCCAAGTCATTTTTCATATAACGACTCCTGGAATTACAGTAACAAATGGAATAAAGATTTCAGCGTCGATGTTTCGCCAACTCATGAGTGTAGAGAGTTCGAATTGCTGTCCGAGTCAGAACACATGCGCAGCTGCTTGTGCATAAATATTTCGTCTCAATAATATTGCTGCTGTTAAATGCACAAAAGCAAGGTATCTGTCGTCCCTTGTCTACACAAACTTCAGCCTTCGCGACCAGAGTTAAAAATTCAAAGCTCATAAAATCGATGAGCTAGGGTATTCGACAACCACTTTCGCTCCCCAACGACGGATGAACTCCCTTACCTCTCACCGCTCGGCACAACGAGATAACGAAAAATAATCCAAATTGCACAAAATTGTCTCACGTGCTTTTGCTAATTTGCATCGCAATATATTTCAATTATATCTCCCATGAACATTAAACATGTAAATTGTTGTCTTTGCCTAATTTACTACCTGGTTCCCTAAATGATCTATATCATGTGAACCTAATAACTCCGGCCTCCTCACTTCGCATTTACAAACATACGTAAAAATCCATTACGCATTTTCACATAATAGAACAGACGAAGTAGAAGCACCGACCAATGTCATCTGGAGGAAAGCGAATTTAATATACAGCGGCAAAAGTTACTACTCAACACTCCAAAAATTTAACCTGTGACGATGACAGCCAAATTTTCGGTCTGTTTCCCAACACTGACTGCGAACGATTCCAATTGGCGACGGGATTACCTGATCGGACATACTGGTTCTACAACCATCACCAAACAAACTTCGTTTACTGCTGGCCGCCCAGTCATCCTAAAGATGTGAAGTCACAGATGCTCACGTAAAATCCGTTTGCGTCAGGCGAAAATTTTGCAAAACATAAACTAAATTATGCGTCTCAGGGCAACTGCCTTGCTGTCGTGACAGTCAGTTTACTGTAGGGCTCATGAACTAAAGATCAATTTATCATGTATTCAAACTGCCAAAGTTGGCACAAAGGCTATTAAGTGGAGGACTGGTGGGTCATTGTCGAAAACGTCGCGTAGTTTTATGGCTACCTTGAGAATCGATTCGTTTCATGCTGCCTTGAGAATCGATTCGTTTTATACTGTTGAAGCGGAGTGGACAAGTGGAAGGCGGAAACGGGGGGAAGAGGGGGGAGGAGGGGGTAGCTCCCAGTGGAGACTCTCAGTGGTAACAAGAGGAAGGGAGGAGGGTTAGTGACAATATCGTGCCGCAAGATAAGGGCAGCAGACACAATCGCCGCTTACAGATTGGGCAAGGTGCCTTTGACTAGCACATGCACAGCACGAGCAACCCACGTACGCGGTTGCGTTTGCCACTTTAATGTTTACTGTAATTCACTGAAAAGTGTAATGCCCAAATTTCTCCTTTCTCAGAAGCCTTAGTTTATAGGAACTCATTATGCTCACTCAGACCATCATTCAGCATGTTTCAGATAGTGCTGCATAAAAATGAAGCTGTGTTAACTTGCCCATCTGCCCGTTCTCCCTATCGCTGTAAACCCTTCTAAGGTTATGTGCTGCTGAAGAAAAGCTTGCTTTAGTTAGATAATCGGCAAAAGATTTTGAAAATTGCAAAAACATAAAATTGATGTGCTGTTTTCGACACATATAGAAACGACTTGGAGCCGTTGGGTTTATCCCAGGCGAGGGCTGTGTCGAAAAGGAGATTATTTTTTTCTCCGCGCTGACGAATGGGTGAGACGACGAAAGAGTGGACTGTCCGAACAGTTGGCTTTATTCGATATAACACTTTGTCAAACTGAATAATCTCATCGGCCATGCATTAGTTTGCAAGGAGGGAAGGAAACATTTCGAGGTTGACTATTCCGAAAAGCTCTATGCGTGGAGTACGGAGCTCTTAGGAATAGTAAACAAAAGCAGGTTGGGTATCTCGATTTGTGAAAATTTTTTCATTTGTTTTAGTTGCCTCATCTTGCAAATGGAGAAATGAAACAATGGTGAAGCGTTCATCCTGTGTTCAGTTTTCGATTGTTTTCTGAATACTGCTTGTTATTCTGATGTTTTCTTAGAGATAAACGAGTCCTCTTCGACCGTAGTATATGAAAAAGTGCACCTGGTTCGTGGGTAGTGAAAAGCAAGCACTGAATACCACACTGCTTAGGAACAAGCCCTTTTCTCAGCAAATTTCAATCCTGATGTCAACTTTGTCGCACTGGGGCATTTTTGCTTCATTGCGACAAACGGCTGCTCTCCGAGCCTGTTTGGCTCCTTTGAGCGGAGCCTGACACCGCTTGGTCAATCTTTCAGGGTGTGGTAGCTTCAGTTTAGGAGTCAATGCAGAGATCGGGCCGGCGACATATCATTTCATGGATCCCACGAAGCCGCTGGAAAGTCATGCGATGTCCAACGATTGACCTGCTGCTAATGACGGAAACCCGGTCTCTTGAGTGGCCGTGACCATATGTGAAACCCTCTTGTTTTTATGTGCCCGGCACACAGCATCATTGGTTATGCTTGCATATAGACAAAACAACGATCACTGTTAAAGACTGCATCCGGCGAGGTATGATTGTGCGGGTTACAGAAAATACAAGATGTTACTGTGCCACATTTCATTGGGCTTTATCTCCGCTCACCGACCACTTCGGGTCATGCGCAGTTTCTTCCGTCAAACCCAGATGAAATTGCACATCAAAAATGAGGAATGATAAATAAGGCAATTTAAGAATTCCTTGCTTATATTGCTTATGCAATCTTTTATCTATTACGATCGCTTAGGAAAATAATGCCAGGATATCCACCCCACTCAGTTACACACTGAATTTAAAGATGGAAGACCTTACGGTCGCAGGAGTAGTGTAAATTCTCCGTGGGCCGAAATGATAGTACTGCTTATGGACCGCGTTTGTCCTCCTCCATCGCCGTTTGAAAGAGTTGCACTGGAGTGATAAATGCACCAATATCGTGCCAAACTGGTATTTGAATTTATTCATAGGAAGGGCGTGGAAGCAGTTAAGGCCGAGCATTTGGCGAGGTGATGTGTGCTAATGGTCAGCAGCGAACGATCACGAGCACCCGACAAAATGTCCGACGAGCGAGAGTTGCGCAATTATCCATTGATCTTCGGTGGTGGGTAAGTGACCTCGTTTTCTTGTTTCGTCACCATGCCATCAACGGACATGTTTAAATTTGTTTATTTTTTTATTTCTGCAAAGAACCAGAAATATATTCGCTTTTGTTGGGTGAAGTTGAATAGATTACAAAGTCAAGTGAGCGACCGCGAATCAGAGTTCGTGGGTGGAGGTCTTGTCTCTGAAAACGAGAAAATCTCGTGCGCTGCTTGAGCGACCGCGAATGGTGGTCTGTGGTGGAAGTCCTGTTTCTGAAAACGAGAAAATCTCGTCCGCTCTCTCAGCGACCGCGAATGAGGGTTTGCGGGTGGATGTCCTGTTTCTGATAACGAGAAAATCTCATCCGCTCTCTGAGTGACCGCGAATGAGGCTTGTGGGTGGGAGTCCTGTTTCTCAAGACGACAAAATCCCGTCCGCTCTCTTAACGACCGCGAATAAGGGTTTGTGGGTGGAGGTC
The DNA here is from genome assembly GCA_000803305.1 of Toxocara canis. Taxonomy (NCBI): domain Eukaryota; kingdom Metazoa; phylum Nematoda; class Chromadorea; order Rhabditida; family Toxocaridae; genus Toxocara; species Toxocara canis. Next base: position 16,362 of record JPKZ01000755.1, read on the forward strand.
TTGTTTCTGAAAACGAGAAAATCTCATCCGCTCTCTGAGCGAGTGCTAATGAGGGTTTGTGAGTGAAAGTCTTGCTTCTTAAAACGATAACATTTTTTCTGTATGCATGTGCAATTTGTCTACATGTGTGCCGGTTTAACAGCATTTATGTTGATATCGTTTTGTTACATATCTCACTGCCTGGTGCAGCTTTCTTTATTCGTGTGAATAAAGGCTCTTCTCCTTCTTGGATGTAGTACTTGGCAGAGGCGATCCAGTTGCGAGCACAGCTTGAAGTCGAAGAGTCCCTTGCAGCTACCTCCGAAATTGGGTTGTTCGAGGAAGAGTGGTGATTTCATGTATTTGTATTGCACAGGTGATACTTTAAACGGGAATGACAGTCGCTGTTTGTGATTGTGGATTCGTAGGGGGTGACGAATTGAAAAGGCATGAATTACCGATATCCTCAGTGATGTCACAGGTGATCAGCAAAGGT
>JPKZ01000755.1:17811-28881 GCA_000803305.1 Toxocara canis
GAAAATCCCGTCCGCTCTCTTAACGACCGCGAATAAGGGTTTGTGAGTGGAAGTCCTCTTTCTGAAAACGAGAAAATATCGTCCGCTCTCTGAGCGAGCGCTAATGAGGGTTTGTGAGTGAAAGTCTTGCTTCTTAAAACGATAACATTTTTTCTGTATGCATGTGCAATTTGTCTACATGTGTGCCGGTATAACAGCATTTATGTTGATATCGTTTTGTTATATATCCCACTGCCTCGTGCAGCTTTCTTTATTCGTGTGAATAAAGGCTCTTCTCCTTCTTGGATGTAGTACTTGGCAGAGGCGATCCAGTTGCGAGCACAGCTTGAAGTCGAAGAGTCCCTTGCAGCTACCTCCGAAATTGGGTTGTTCGAGGAAGAGTGGTGATTTCATGTATTTGTATTGCACAGGTGATACTTTAAACGGGAATGACAGTCGCTGTTTGTGATTGTGGATTCGTAGGGGGTGACGAATTGAAAAGGCATGAATTACCGATATCCTCAGTGATGTCACAGGTGATCAGCAAAGGTGACGCGTTAGTTTCTGCGTTACTGTAATTGTGCGTCAGGTTAAGGAGAGGTCCTAATAGGTTTGGATTTATTTCACTGCAAAGCATTCTTAGCAGTTTTGCAATGGTGGGTGGAACTTTAAAGTCGTTTTGTTTCATTGGGCGCGGGATAAGTGCAGCAGTCCGTCAGAATTCCACTGTCTAGTTGTATGAAGTTCAGCTTTTACGTCAATCACTTCGATATTTGTTCTCTTCTTACTGCGTTCGCTTTTTGAAAACGTCTGCACTACTCTTGACATGGCAAGCTTTTGTACGATAAAGCAAACAAATTGAGCACATTTTCTCGTTTATCGGTAAGCAGAACGAGGGATAAAAGGAGAAGCATGGCTTCCGAGGGCATTTTGCCCATCAGTTTCAGTGTTTTCTTAATCGGAGTAAGAAATGTTTAGTTAGTGAATTTACTCCAACGATCAATTCATTTTCTAAAAGAACAACGTCACTCTTTGGCATGTTGTGTTCCCTCCTAAAATCCACATTTGTTTTTGCAAAGTTTTTATCGAAACTTATTTGCTGTACGTGCACGCACTTTTTTGTCTTCACTTTTGCAATGTCGTTACGCATGCTTCCTTTTGCTTCAAAGTCACAACATTCAGATTAATGGGCTGAATTTGCGATAATTTTTTTGAAGACAGGATGCTACAATTATGACAAATGCTTTCTCTAGTTCCTCCTGAGTCGTCCGATCGGCACTTGTTTATCTCCGAACTAAATTAGACGTCGTATTAGCCAACTTTTGTTGTGAATGTCTTTGCTAACCCACTTATTATCTTAAACGGCTTGTCTCTGCGACTTGAGTTGTAAAAATTGGTCATGTTGTGTGCTTTAAATATTCACATTTTTTCATTCAATTAGGAAGAAGGACGATTTCAGAAAGTCGTTTCAGCGAGTCGGAAGCGCGCGTGTATATGAGTGAAATGGTTGATGCCGTTTTTTACCTGCACGAGGTTGCTGAAATGTTGCATCGCGACATCAAATCGGACAATGTGTTCCTTATGGTTACCGATCAGGTCTGCTCCTACTAAATAAGTTGCATGCGAAGGCCCGTTTCTCCCGTAGATGAGATTGGGTTTAAATATTGCACCATTTTGTCGCGTTGAGGCCGCGAGAATCGTTCCACGTCTCCGTCCGCACTGTCATCCCCACGAAGAGAAAGAGGTTTTGCAAGTGTGGGAAATAATTTGCTCTATTTTTGTGTTCTTCAGCACTTCTGGAAATTTGTTATAAACGGTACTGTTTGCACACCACTCTTCCAGAACATTGTTGGCAGATTATAAGGGAAATTAAGTGAAGTGCAATGTAGCATAGGTCGAGAGTTCAGTTCACGTGTAATAAATCGGAAATCCAGTCCAGATGTATTTAAATTGTTACTAAACATAAATGTTAGTCCAAACATGAGGAAAGAATTTTTGGGAGTATTCGCACATTTTTGCTGTTTCATTCTCTAAGATTGTGATGTTTCATAGTCTCATATGAAGTGAAAACGGAACTGTCGAAGCCAACGCCTTTATCAAAATGTAGTTGGAGCAGAAAACATTTCAACGTTTCGGAGTCGACTTAATTCGTTCGGACTGAGAGCGCTTTCTAGCTTACACCATCCTTTGACCTTCCTTTCTTATATTCCATCTCATTCTCCTCCTTTTTTAATCTCTTATTCCGGAAATATACATTTTCAGTTGTTTGTTTATCGATTTTGTTGTGCAGCGATGTTTGGTATTGCACCTGCCCATAAGTGCAGTCCTTGCATTTCTGCTTATTTTTTCACTGCCTTTGATCTCTTTTGCTTTTTTTTTCACTGCTTTCTCCCTTTATGTGAATGTGCGTAACATATGCATATATTTATGTATTCTCACTGCCACGGACAGTTTTCTTTATTCCTGCGAATAAAGGCAATTCAATTTAGAAGGTGCATTTTCAGGAAAACTTTTCTCAGACATTCATCTAATGGGTGGTCCGAAAGGGACCAGGTATGCTGCATGCTACTGTAATTAGAAGAATCCCTGTTTATAATGGTACAGACATGGATATTACAGTGAATTCTATCATGAAGCAAATTTGGTACATTGTGCTAGTGCATGCTTTGTTGCTAGATTGTCGAATTAGTAACGAATCATGTTACTCTAACAGGCATCTTTTTGACCAGATTGCTGTCAGCTCTGCAGTGCGATTGTGGTGGAAGGGAGCTGGACTTCTCGTTTTCACCTTCACGTCCATGTGAGGGCTAGATTGCTCCATCTTTCCATACGGGCGAGAGGCGACCTCTTCATTTCGCCGTCCTTCTTTTTATTTTCATGACAGTCAGTTCTTATGGTGAAATATGTGCTCACAGAGGGTTAGTCAGTACGCAGTGAAAAATACCCGTTCATAGGTAGGCGGTGTTCCGCATATTGTAAGAGTTAGTTGGGTCAATCGCTTTTGCGAATCTGTGGAGAGAATCACGCGAACTTCAGAGATTTTAAAATGGGTGAAGGAAAAGAAAGGGCGCATGTCGTGGATTTCCAACAGTCTGATTGGGATCTTTACGAATTTTTTTTTCTTGATGCATAAGTATTTTTGGCTTTGATTTACTTTTGCCATATATTTTCACGAAAATGTCATGACCGGGTAGCTTCTGCCGTACACGAACGTTGAATTGAGAGCGTTGTGATGCTAGAGCGTCTTTATGAATTGAGGAAGCTTCAGTTTCATAGGGTTGTTTTGGAGCTACGCGGTTTCATTTAAATTGGAGAGAAAATTCTGAAAGGAATACATTCAAGAGGAAGCTTTTCGATATTGCAGCCTCTCAAGTAAATTCAAGGTAAAGAAATGAGCGAGCGAAAACGAATTAAAGCGCGATTTTGTCAAAAGGGAGAAAGGAAGGGTAGGGGGAAGCAGAAGAAGGAAGCAACCAAATGTAGTAGTCGAGTCTTTGAGAGGAGCTTGCCGTTCCCTACCTCATTACTATGGCGATGAATGTGACGTTCTGACCTTTCACCCCTTCGAATCAACAATAAGTGTGCTTTGTAGCAAAAAGAATTATCGAAGTGGAGGTGCATGCTAATTTCTGCTTACAGGTTGTTGTCGTTGACCGCGTATGTGCGCAAAAATGCGTGCTAGAAGCGGCTCTTTTTGCGACGCTGCACGCCTGTGCCGTTCCTTTGTACCGTACCCTTTAATGAGTTTAGAGTGGGTCTAGTAAAGGCACTGGTAGAGCGTTGTTTCTTTTTTGAGGGTTGCAATCGCGCTTAATTTCGATATTTTGAAACCTGGCGCAGTAATTCCGAAAATAGATGACGAATCATAAGCCGTGGAGCGGGAGGCAAAAACAGACATCCTCGATTCCCAGTGAGCGATGAAGCACAGCTGTGAATACAGCTCCTGCAAGGAATGGAAACATTGGACGACGAATACTGGTTACTGTCGAAAATCCCGGCGGGACGTCCATTCCTCGCCGTCCCTCGTCCCTTCTTCCTCCTTTCTTCCGCTCGCCCCACCAAATCTAATTTTTTAAAAAATAGCAGAGTCCCCCACACTTCATTGGTAGGCGTGGAAATCTTCAATGGTTTCATGTAGTGCTGATGGCTTATTCAAGTGCTCTGAGATATTTAGATGTCTGGGTAGCTAGCAGTAAGCAGTGTCATTTTCATCGTTTACTGTTAGTCTTTTTTGTTTTTTCGTTCCGTCTTACTCCCTTTTGCGCACGGTGGAGAGGTTTTTTAAAGACTTGTTGAATTCTTTTTTTCTCCATATGTCAATTTTGGTTATTTTAAGGTTGTGGCCCTCCGTGTTCCGTTCTCATGCAAAATATTGGCGGATTATAGCCTTGCGGAGGTAGTGTTCTATTGACATGTGACTTTGCTAGAGCTCTTTATCGTTATGGTCATTGCCGTAATTCCCACCTGAGCTTTAAACTGCATTGTCTTGTGGCCCACTTCACCCTTCCTTCTCCTTTTTCTCCTCTACCTTTTTACTGTTTTTTATCTTCTCGTCAATTGCGATCTCAGCATGAAACTTAGCTGCAACTAGCGCCTCTTACTTTGATTGATACTGGGGACGGTGTTAGCTTATGTATGATACGGAACAAAACAATTCGAATGCAGTTCCTTGAAAGGGGGCACTATGGGAGGTGGATTTGGACAGGGAAGAAAAACAGATCGGTGAATTGCTAAGGAGAATAGGTGGTACTGTGAGTTAACGAGGCACCCTCACGGGAAGTGAAGAGAGGGAAAAACGAGATTTCCTTACAGCGCTAGCTTGAGGACAAAGACGGATGTTTTTTTCCTCCTTATTTTTTCTCTGTTTTTCACTTTTCTTCCGGTGCTTTGCATGCCTCTTCCAAAATTCGGCAGCGAATTGCGTGTGCCGTGACCTAATTAGCACGTGATATTTGCGTATGTGGTATTTCTTCACAGTTCTTTTAGATTTTCGTACTTTGGTGTTTTCATTCAGGTTCTTTGTCTGACGTAAATCTTTTTTTTCTCTAACGTTTTCATAGTCGGTTCTTTTCAGCAAATTTCTGCTGCCTTTTAACTTCTTTGGTTCTTCATCGTTTCCGCCATAGTGACATTTTGCTTCACTCGAGTGTCCGACTTCGACTGAGAGTTGCTTTCCGCACGGCAATGATTCACTGTTTTTATGGCTTCTTAGAGTATCGCGACAACGAATGGCCTGAGTTTGTTGAGTGTGTGAAATTTTGAGGTTAAGCTGGCGGATTTCGGATCAGCGGTGAGAATCGAGGATTCGTGTAAAGGTTGCCGTCTTTGCGGAACGTCTGGTTACGTTTCACCTCAGGTCTGTTTACCTAGCATTTTGTGTTTCCTTTTCCTTCTGCCAAAATATGTGTCTTCAAAAATACTTCGGTTGAGATCGATATTCAGAAATCCATTTTGGTTTAGGGGTAGTTTCAGTTGCATCCTCATTCTAAATAATTAATTGCAAAACATGACAAAGGAGGTATAGTAGCATTTTGTGTTTCCTTTTCCTTCTGCCAAAATATGTCTTCAAAAATACTTCGGTTGAGATCGATATTCAGAAATCCATTTTGGTTTAGGGGTAGTTTCAGTTGCATCCTCATTCTAAATAATTAATTGCAAAACATGACAAAGGAGGTATAGGGAGCCATAGCAGTTCGAAAAATTAAGATGCATGTCATATGCATGAAACGTTTAGACGCGAAGAAACGCCGCATGTGTGTTGGAGGCATCATGCGACCGTGTTCAGTGGTAACAAAATTTCATCACTTCTCAACTTACGCTGCTATCTGGACGAACTTCCCATTCCGAGATATCACTTTTATTGTGATACGATTGTATCGCTGACTGCGCTCGATTTTGAGGTGTTACAAAAAAAAGGGCACTCAACGGAGTCCGAGGCATGGTCTTTGGGATGCGTCTTGTATTGTATGGTGGTTGGGAAAGCGCCGTTTCATGCAGATACCGCCAGCGAGACCTATTCGCGTATTGCAGCATGCGAGTATACCCTACCAAAACAAGCACGTCTCCCTACTACCGCGACCTCACTTATCACGAGGCAATTTCTTGCTTAACTTGCTCTTTGTTTGTTTGTTCTCATTCACACCTCCTTGTCATGAGTATGGATCATAGGGAAGTCGTTTTCATGCGAGCAAGTGACTTTTTTTTCATATGTCTCATCGCTATGGCAACTAGTACACTTTACTTTTTCATGCAAGGTTTCATTTTCTCTATTCGAAATTCACCAGCGTCATTTTGGGCAGCAATATAAAATGCAGCGATTAACCGGTGGTTCCCACGACAACAATTCCATTTTGAAGCATGTTATGACAAAAATGAGACACATATGTTATATATACATGTACGCATATATGTAAGTATATATATTTATGTTATGTGTATATGTGTATGCATATATATATACATGTGTATACATACCTACACATATATATGTACATGTATATATATACACATATGTATATATACACATATGTATAGTTGTCGCCCGCACATTCTTTTGCATGCAGCTATATGAAGGAATGATGCTGCAGTCGACACCTTCTTTCTGGCAGTCACGGGAACAACAACAACTGCAAATTCCATAACTGTTAGATCAGGCCAAAGCAGGAAAACGACACCAGAACAGCTTCGGAAAAAGAAGAGAGATGAAAGCAAAAAGACGGTGGTGAAAACGGGACATGCTTAGTAAAACTAGTAATTCCGTGGTGGAAGCTATCTGAAGTACCTGACAGTAAGCAAAAGGCGCTGAAAAAATAATAGTTTGATTTCACGCAGGAAACAAGGGGTTGTCGCCCGCAATGGACAAAAGAAGATCAAAAACAGAACCAGAAAGTTAAGAACTGGAATGCTGTTATCGCAAGCACTTTAACGGGATTACAAATAATTCTCATCATACTTTCTTTACTTAAGGCTGCTTCGGCAGCTGTAATTTCATCGATTCGATCTCCACGATGCAGCTGGCAGCGGTTCTTCCACGCAGTTCGATCTTGCGATTGGCGCGTCCAAGTGATTCCTTGTAGGCGCACGAGCGAATCCCTCCGTCTCAGCAGCGATCTTCCCCGTTTTCTTCTCATATTTCATGGGTTTCATCCAACAGTCCCCTTCGTCCGTCTATTGCCACTCTCCTTTTTACGTGACCAGCCCAAGTATGCTTCCCGGCGTACATCAATTCGGCGATTTCCTTCATGCCCGAACAAGATCGTAGATCTTCTGCAACCTGTTGATGCCGACCATGCGTCGGTCCAGGTTGGTCACTGCTAACTTTCGTTATCTGCAAGCGCTGTATTTCACATTTCGCATCTGTATAACACTCCAAGAAGAACTGTGCTTTTGAACAGCTTTGGTTTTACAGGCGGTGGCGTTTACCTATCTGTGAAGTTTCGCGGAGCTTCATGAAGGCATTCCCGGTTTTCTTCTCCTCCTACCGAACTCCTTTCCCAGATCGTTGCCTGTTTGTATGGCGTGCCGTAAGTAGACGTGACTATCTACATGCTCCACGTTTTGGTTCTCGAGCTTTATGTCAGACCCAGGGCAGTACCCATTTTTCATCCATCGCGTCTTGCCGCTGTGAGTTTTAGCGCAGTTGACCTCGCATTACTGTTAAGTTCGCTTAACAACTCTTGCAACTGTTGCGAGTTCTCAGCAAGGGCGCGAAATCGTCTGCAAGCAAGAGCATTTGTGGTACCTCTCCGTCTGTTTGGACTCCCGCCGTCATGATATTCCACAAAACGTCTTCAAGCGCGCCTGTGAAGGCTTTGGGGAACAAATCTCCTTGCTTCACGCCCCTACCGATTCTTATTTTTATTGGCTCATGAGACAGGGTGACCTCCATCTGTGATCTTGTCAGTGGATTTTTCATAATTCGAGAATACACAGGATTGACCCTTTGGTTCGGTAGAGCTTGCAGTACGGCATTATGCCATGCAGAGTCAAAGGTTTCCTTGAAATCTACGAAGAGTAGACCTAATGAAATTTTATATTCTCTGCACCGTTCATTCAGCTGCTTTACGACGAAAGTGTGATCAATAGTGGAAAGTCGCCTTCTAAAGCCTGCTTGCTGTCTTGAGTTTTCGTCGAGTGCAATTTCTCTGCAGGCATACACCACTCGCTAAAAATCTTGCACATCTGCGGTAGCAAGCGTCTTGGACGGTAGTTGCTAGTGTCCTTCCGATCTCCTTTCTTCGAAATCAGCACTGTTTTGGATCTCTTCCATTCCGTCGGTATTTTTCCTGACTGTAAGTACCAAGTGATTCGGTCACGCAATGCCAAATCAGCACTGTTTGGATCTCTTGCATTCCGTCGGTATTTTTCCTGACTGTAAGTACCAAGTGAATCGGTCACACAATGCCTTTGGAAGCTGTTCACCTCTTGCACGTGTCTCCTCCACGTGTATTTGATCTGGTCTTGTTGCTTTCTTTGTCTTCGTTTTGCGTACTGCCTTTTCGACTTCACTCGGTGTTACCCTCGACGCGGAAGATAAGGCGGTAAAATGGGGGCTGTTGATTGAAACAACCGATGAGTTGTTTCTTGCAGATATCTTCCATTCGCTTTCGATTTTTGTTTTGTGGCCTGCAGTCGACAAACGCCTATGGAATCGTGCTTTGACGCAAATGTCTTTCATTCCAAACATTCTTCAAAACCGGCCTTGCATATTGCTGCTTCGCTAGGCCTTTCCTTTTTAAAGTTACTGTACTCCTCCCTCATTTTCCTTCATAATATCTTACACGGAAGCTTGTGTTGTGGACCGGTATTAGTTTCTGCCAACATAATTCGTCTTTTTCGAAAAAGTTTGAGTGTTTTATGGCCAAGACGGTATCTGGCGTTTCTGGCAGCAGCCTTGCATTTGTTGTACTTGCCCAGAAAGTGGCTAATGTCGGTGTCAGTGTCACTTCCAGAAATAACCCACTTCTCAGATGCAGCAGCTTGCAAGAAAAGGTGGCCTGCGAACTGCTTTGACCTGTCACGACAGGTTACTTTGTTGCGAATCCTTCCCTCTTGAGATCGACCCTAAGCTTTCCTTCCACAGGACGATGATCTTAGTGTGCGGATAAGGCCGATTCCAGGACAACGGGTACATCGGTGACCAACCCTCGCTTATCTATGAGGATGAAGTCGATTTTGCTTCGGATTGCATCATTGGGAGATGGCCAGGTCCAACGTTTTTCGGTTCACTCAATGAGGAAAGAGTTCATTGCGTGGAGTCTGGAAGACTCAGCGAAATCGGTTAACCTTTGGCCTTTTCCATTTCTCGTTCCAGCTCATTAGCGTCCGATACAATACTCACTATCTTCCTCTTTTCCAAATTTCGCATCGAAATGCCGAGGACAGTCGTGCATGTCGCTTTTTGATGCATTGCCGCTTGTGCTTCGTAATTGCGCTTGACTTCGTCTTCTACTGCTGGAGTGGACGCGTAAGCTGCAGTAATTTTCGTTGCGGATTTCTTATCGAATCGCACAACGAGTATTCCAACGCGCGAAGATATTACCTCGGTGGAAACTATTTCAGTCGTTGCCTGAGGGCGCACAATAAAACCAATACCTCCTACACCTCTTTCAGCTGCTCCATACAGATACTGAATAGAATCTGAGTGCTGTCTGTCCATTTCGCAGTGAGTCCCTTTACGAGCCTGGTCTCGTTACCGCGAGGGTGTCGATCCGAACGTTGCAGATTTCATGTAGCAAAATGCCCACCGCTTGGTCGTTGACGAGCGTTTGAACGTTGAACATACCCACGTTTAAATAAAGATTATGTGACGGTCTCAATAATGCGATAATCTTAGCACCGTCTGCTTCCTCGTCAATTGCATCACGGTCGTCACTGTGATGATGGCAGGAGGTTGCACAGGACTGAGGGCCGTTTCTTTTCTTTTTCCTTTCCGTAATTGCTCTGACCAATTTCGGATCACCTGGTGGTCAGCCTGCTGGTGATCCTGATTCCTCTGCTTTCTTTACTGTCCCTCCGAACAAGAGTGCTAGATGGATCACATTTTCTCCTCCGCTTGTGTGGTTCTTCAGATCGTCCATTCGCGATCCTCACTACGCTCCTCCATCGCGGACATCATCCATAAGAGGTGTGCTAGGAGTTGGTTGTACGGGAGTTTCCGAGGGTACCGTACCGCAGACGCAGGGATGTCCGAAGCGACTCCAGAAGGCGACCACATGACCCTCAGTTTTTCTCATGTCTCAGTTCTTTTTCATATCTCAGTTCCGCTTCAGAAGTTTTCATCATGTCAGGGAAATTCACAACGCTTTTGAGATAAACGGTAGGTCAGTGTTTAAATGATGTTCGGCTTTCTGCCCACTCAGTCTTGTTTCGTTTTAAATGTCCTGATTATCTACGTTACGTTTTCAATGGGGTATCAGTATTCCACCCGAAAGGACGGCCCAGCGCCTTGATAAAAACGCTGCGGATTCTCGATACTTATTCTCATTGTTATCGTGACTGCTTTAGGAGAGGGATTTCATGTGCAGAGTCTTTGTAAGATCTCGATAATAAGCTGTTCACTCTTTTAAGCTTTTAGCCGCCTGGAAATTTATAAGCACAGCTGTCCAAAGGCCGCCGTTCTACAGTGACCTACCCTGATTGCACTGTTAGCATAACGTGCCAGAAGCACCTTTAAATTTGCTTTACTTACAGACGCCGAAATTTGTAAGCCTTCAAGAAAATTAGCCTTTTTTTCACTTTAGCGAGCTGTGTAAAGCATCTGTCTAAGAGTTGCTTTCGAAGTTTCGAACATTTTCTGAGCGGATTCTTACCGGAATGTTGTGTATTTTAAGATTATTGGAGTCTGATATGGAAAAGCGTTTGAAAATTGTCGAAATCAAGAATCATGAATTCTTCACGGATGTTCCGTTAGCGAGGTAGCCGCTTGTTTATTCATCATATTTGGTTCGCATATATTCGCGTTCTTACTGCTTTGATTTTCGTTAGCGTTTGGTGGTCCTTTCGCGCTTCTATCGGTTTTATTCGCGGTCGTTTGCCATCATTCCACCATCTGTTTTTTTCGTTTCCCTCTCGTTCTACTCGTTAAATTGT
>JPKZ01000755.1:42393-56228 GCA_000803305.1 Toxocara canis
TCCATGAAAATGTCGTCTTTTGCGCACCTTATCAGATTTGCGTCTCTTGAAGCACATTATATTGCATTTGCTAAAAACGTGTTTGTTCCAGCAGTTGACATACACATACTGACCATGAGGTCAATGACATCAGTATATACGCACAATGAGATATAGCAAGTGAAACAGAGAAAAACGGGAGATGTCGCTGACGAGGCAAGCGGAGGAAGCTGATGTCAAACCAATCGGTCTGCTTCGCAATGAAATGTCGCCTCTCAACGCCTCCCGCATTTAGAGGGAGCGCTGGGTCCTCGTTGGCGTGATCGTTTCCTTTTGCCGCGTTCGATGGGGATCCATTTGGAGCGTGGCAGGAGTAGCTGTTGTATGCGTCGATCATCGGAGTGGCCGCTGGGCAGTGTTCGGCATTTCGGGAGGTTCTGAAGGTTGCGGTTAAGTTGGCTGAGGTGGTGTTGAGGCAGATGTCGTCAACTGGGTCTCGGCTGCTGTCGCGTGATTCAGTAATCCGAAGGAGTCTAGCAACGTCGTCCACTGTTGCTCTGTGTGGTTTCGTTGTTTTTCAAGTGAATCGCGTTGGCGCAGCTGGTTGATGCGGAAGCTTATAACCTTTCCGTGTGCCATCTGGACTTGACGACTGGTTCCTTGATTGTCCCAGGTCTCCAGTCTCGTCCTTCGCGGTGCGGAGTGCAAATGGTACCGCCAATAACAAACTATCGGAACGAGCGCCGTGATTGCGATTGAACTGTTGTTCCATCTTTGAGTTATGTTCGGAATGCTGGACCGATGGAGGTTTGAGCAGGTCCAGCGAGGTGCGGGCTGACCCATCCAAGAAGAATTCTGCTAGACACTTGTGCTTAGGGTAGGAAGTGTTCGGCGTTGTTCGGCATGTCCTCAGAAAAGTTCCATTAGTTCTGGGACGGTTCCCTTCATTCTCAAAATGTCGAAGAATCTTTCCGCTTGTCCGTTCCACTGAGCGTGATAGGGCATCGAGAAGATGTGACAGATTCCATTGGAGATGCAGAACTATTGGAAGCCAGTAGCCAAACTGAGCACCATTGTTACTGACGCTAGTTTCGGGAAGACCGTAGCGAGCGAACAGCCCTCGGAGAGTGTTGATAGTTGCCAGTGACGTCGTCGATGCCATGCGGAAAATTTCTGGATACTTAGTGTATGCATCGACGATGACGAGGAAGTTGTGGCTCGTAAAAAGTCTTGCACAGTGAATGTGGATGCGCTGCCACGGTTCTGTAGCCTTCGGTCATGAGCAAAGTTCTGCTTTGACCGGATTCTTTGCGGCTAGTGCGAATTCTGATCACTGCATGACGAGACTTTCTATATCTCTGTCCAAGAGAGGCCAATAAAGAATACTGTGTGCAAGCGATTTCATACGCGCAGTTCTTGGACTACCGCAGTGGAGGGCTTTGAGGACCTTCGGGCTAAGAGTCCGTGGTACGGTGACTGCCACGGTTCTGTAGCCTTCGGTCATGAGCAAAGTTCTGCTTTGACCGGATTCTTTGCGGCTAGTGCGAATTCTGATCACTGCATGACGAGACTTTCTATATCTCTGTCCAAGAGAGGCCAATAAAGAATACTGTGTGCAAGCGATTTCATACGCGCAGTTCTTGGACTACCGCAGTGGAGGGCTTTGAGGACCTTCGGGCTAAGAGTCCGTGGTACGGTGACGGGGTCCGCGGTCATCAGACGTCGTGTTGGACAGTGAGGACATTGCGATTGCGGTGGGGCAGTTTAAGTTCCGACCATGTGGGAGGTTTTTGCAACTGTTTTACATCCAGCAGCGAAGATGACTTATAACTGATAGCTGCTTGGGAGATTTCGTCCATATCGGTTTCTGAGCGAGGAGTTGTGGATTAGAGGTATGTTCTTCGTCACACAATTGAAATCAAAGCGGAAGTCGCGAGGCACCAAGTTTATTCTGTCTCATCATTGCTACTGTCTGGATTGGTTGATGCTTTTCACGCTGGCGCAATTTCAGAAGTAGAACCGGAAAAACAGCAGGAAAGAGGATCATCAACGGGAATACTGTCTATGATGCAAGGTCTCAGTTTTACTCTTTTCGGAATTACAGGGTGTCTCACTTACGTGGCCATGGTTTGATTAAGAACCACAATTTTGTTATCCATCAATGAAGACCAAAGGTTGGCAGCATTAGAAATTTTTGACTAGTGCTCAAGCGATTTTGAGGTGCGAATGTTGATGTTGCTTTTGAAAGGAGCGAAGAGCGATGTTCGTTCTAGTTAAATGCAGAAACGATTTTTCAGAAGATTGTGAACGGTAATTTGATCAAGTGAATTACATGAATGAAGTGAAATCAGAAGAGTGTGAAATTATGGTTCACTTGATCACGAAACCACGATTCACTTGCAGCGATCATTGAATAAATGGCGCATGCTTTTTTTTTGTTTCAGTGGTTTTAAATTACGATAGGGGTTCTACGAACAAAAGAGGTGTTCATTACTCGCAAAACAGACCAATTGCTGAGACATCTTAGGTATTTGCAAAATTGATGGGTTTAGATTTCTTATTTTCTGATATTTTTCTGTTTCTGTGGGAGAAATGAAGCTCGGCTACAGAGTGAACAGAGTGATGTACACAAAAGTTACCTTCGTGTTTGTGCTTGCGCCTTCATACAGTCGACTCCCACATAGGAGCACGTATCGCACTACAGCATCCAGTGTCTGTATCCCATCTCAAACGGTTTTACCACCCGCGACGTGTCTGTGAGAAGACGTACCCTAACATAATGCCACGGAATTTCTTCAGAAGTGCAGATATGGCTAAATCACCATTCACTTCAGCTTAGACTGTGCAGCATTTGATTTTTGTGGTGTGGTAGCAGCGGCTGAAACATAATGATGGGCAATGCACGAGGTTGGCCAAGAAACTTGTAAAATAAGTTAAAAGCGAAACTAACAGGTACCTTTAAAATCAACGACTGTTTGAAATTAAAAGTGGTTACCGTGAGAAATTCCTTAGCTCCCATTGGTCAACAGTTCAGGTAAAGTGGTGTTCGATACTTGAATGTCTTTAGCAGAATTCTACCTGTGGCGGAGGTCCGCAGTTGCACCACGTTAGAGGTCATGATTTTCTGCTCACAGTTACCGATGTCGTTATGTTTTGTTTTTTTAGAGACTGCGATCTGTACATTCGGACGGACCAAGTGTTGTTCAAACATGTTTTCAATAGCGTTGGAGAAGGGGACTACTCCAGGCAAGACTGTTTGGATTTCATCTGCTAATTTCAGCGAATTAAAATCGCTTTTGTGCTGACGCCTAGATGTAGTAATCACGTTAACGCGCTTGCAGCTTCTTTCGTCTGCGAGGGTAGTTTGGCTCACGTGTGAAGGGAGAGGGAGAAAGCACATAAAATCAAATTCGCAAAAGAGTGTTCACATAGCTTTCAGTGGGCGGTCAGCGTATGGCAAAGCACTTTAGTGAGCGTTACCTGATGTCCGCTTCTAAATTCAACTGCGTTGCGTCTTCCTGTAAGGTCCATTACACGCCGGTGTTGTGGCGGACGTTGCGCGCAAAGAAACATGCACTGCAACATTCGTCCTTTTTGTGATTTGCATTGAAGCCATTTTTACATAAATCCCTGAGCAACAAAGGGGCCTACGTCGCCCACCTGTATCGCTTCAGTATGCTATACTTTGCTCTTTCCTGTTTCGCATATGTAGTCGCTTGTTTCACATCTCATGCCGTCCAAATACCCAAGGTGCAAATGTTACCACAGAAACGGAGGGAGGTACGATTAATACTGTTTCTTGATTGCACGTTTTTTGGCACGTAATGTTTTTTTTTTCGTCTAGAGACTTTTGGCACGAGAAATATCAAGACATTCCCAGTACCTGAAATACTCTTGGTAGCCCTACTTCAGTTTTGCTGAAAATTGTAGGCATTTTCAACTGAGCTGTATTCACGTTACTACTGAGCCAGACGCATTAATTTCCGAACCACTAAGTAAGTAATGTGTGGTACATCATGTGCCTTGATAGTAGTCAGTAGTGCACGGCTGCTTGCGGGCAGCATATCTCAACGCGGCTGAGTAGATGCGACTTAGCGTTAACGTCTTCACTGTAATCGGCTCTTTGATGTAACATCAAAATAGTCTTCTCCAAATATCTCGTTTGTTGACTACGAATTTTCATTTTGTGCTTAGCTACGTCCAAAAATTCTTTTGTTATGATTAGTGAATATCCGGTTGCTTCTTTATTAAAATTTTGAGATTTTCAACCAAACGGTTAGGGTTGGATGTGGTAAATGATAACAAAGTTTACCTCTAGAACGGTAAAAGAAATCACAGCAATCGTTCAAAACCATGTCGAGGCAGTTAACGAAATTTATTGGAACACCGATTTCAATGGCATCACCGGCGTCAAATTTGTTATTAAACGTTTAACGGTAAAGAGACAAATATTCATTTGGCACCTACATGTTTTAAAGACGTCAAGTTTGTGCTGCTGCCTACATTTCCCATCTTCTTCTCCCTCTTCATGGTAGCGATGTCGTGAGGGTGCAACGAATCACACCTAAGAATGCTGACTGAGGTCACTAAAAGGCACTCGATTATGCTGATCTGATGTGACCCATGGAAAGGTTTAGAAGAGGTCGAAGTGTAGGGCAGTAGCTTTCCGGACAAGAAACAACAACAGCAACGGCAGATTTGATTTTGAGTCGCCGCTGCTCCCTGCATTTCTCCCGCTGTTAAATCCCATCATGCTGCTGTTTTTTTAGAACGAATCTTAGCAGTCCTGTACTTCTCTTAGGCCACGACCCGAACCTGGCGCACTTGCATACTTGCGGAGGAGGTAAAATAAAAAGAACTGGGCAGCTGCGACCACGTCTGCTTATCTATCCATCCGAGACGATAAAGCTGCAGATGCCAAACAGAACAGTCTTAATTTAAACTCCAGTATAATCTCATGCGTATAATTTCAAAGCGACACATCGTCGCTAGATGAAATAACATTTCCTTAAAGCGGCTAGAAAATTTATAAGAATTCTGTATCCGATCGGGTCGCATTATTGCCGAACATGCAGTTGAACAAGTAGAAATGCCTGCCAAAGATTCGGATAATGTGCACTTTGATGACTGACCGATCAAGCCAACCAGCCTCGTGAACTACCCGCAAGTGGCGATTGTTCGTATTTTATGGCATCTACTGCTCGTGCAGGCGTCCTGCTGAAAATTCGTTTTTTTGTAATCGAGTTGATGAAGTATGGAACTTGCAAAATTCAACAGGCATCAAATGTCGGCAAATTTTTGCACATTTAAAGGGGTATGTCTTCCACGAGGGCGAGTGAGCTATCTTGAAATTTGGTGCAGAAGGTGACTTTACGATGCGAATTATGCCCATTGACTTTTATGACCCAGTTCTAAGTGATTCTCGAGGTAAAACCACTGGACGATACGAACAGATAATACGTCGCTGCAACGCGCTTGACAAGTCGTAAATATCCCAACGCCCGCAATAGCGAGAGGTCCTGGTCACCGCGCGCACACGAGGGGATTTCATCGCAACGCGCTGGCCTGAGGGAACGACACATGGTCATTAACATACCCTCCACAGCAGCAAGTGGGGGTGCGTTACCAAAGCGCTGACAGGATATGCGTTGCGGCAGTTCATCTCACAAACCAGCCTCTTCCAGACACCGCAAACGATGCAAATTCGAATTTTATCATATCCTGTCGGTGGTGCAGATATACCAAAAATTCCTTTTTCTGCTGCTCGGCCAGTCAACCTGACTGCTAGTAAAACTCATCCAGCTTTTTTAGGCACAAAATAAGATATTATTAAAACATTCCAAACACACTTTCAAACGGTCTGCTGAGGGATGATTAATTAGTCCGATATTAGGTATATGAAGTGGCTCAGGTGTTGTACTTGAAAATCTGCTTAGCTCTTAGGTTATTTCTCACCGGAAACAATCCGATAGGGTTTTGAAAGCTGGAAATGCATATTGCGAAGATAAAATATTTTTATCATATTCCTGGAAAATTGGGGCACGTACTTAATATTTGCGAGCACAGAGTGTCTCTTTCGTGCGCTTGAGAAGTAGCAAATATGAAAAAATGCTTAGAAACGAGTCTTAAATGGTAGCTTTGTCCGGACGGTTCGATCAGTTGTAATTTTGATTTTCCACTCGCGAGCAGCATGTGAAACTGACAGCTATGATGAGTGGAGTCGCCAAATTGCAAATCCTCGGAATCCGTGGCACACAATCTAACTTGCTGAGTATTGTGCGTGTGGCTAATACGTCGCGTTGACTAAATAAAATTAACGCAATAACGAAAAAACATCGGTAGAAAGAAACGGTTTACTTCAATTGCCTCGGAATAAGTCCGATCGATTTTTGCAACAACTGGCATCATTTCCTTACAGTGTTTCTCTATGGCCCTCATGATTGCCGTCGTAGATTTCTCGAGGAGAGTTGCTCGCTTTTCGTTTTGAGAGGCTACCGCAACGGGAAGTTGAGGAACCAATAATCGCACTCGCCGCCAGCTCTACCCAACAACGGGAAGTTGAGGAACCAATAATTGCAGAGCTATCACTAGTAATTCTTAGAACTACTTCTGAATTTATCCTTCCAGCACTGCGATTCACATGAGAAAAATGGAAACGCTGTTCTCGTACCGCCGGTTTAAGAACAGAAATGCTCGTGAAAGCTACAAAAATTGGGTAGAGCTGGCGGCGAGTGCGAACACGCCAGACAATTTGCATGGCGGCTGAAATCCGCAAATATCGAGTTTGGGAAAGGACTGAATAACACTGATTCCATTTGAGTAATGAACATTTCTTCGGCATATGACAGACCCCGAGCAGAAGTGTTCACTCAACGTTTTCACTGAGATGATTAAAATGTAAATTATTCGTGAGGAACAATTTGACGCTCATTCATTTCCTGTATTTATTTGTCTTTCAAGTACACAAGAGCGTTTTCAAAGCGGAAGGTTGTTGCGCTGTAAAGTTTTCAAATGGAATACGCGAAGCAAGTTTCACTTCTCAGAGTTTTTCCACTATAGGATGCTTGTGAAGTATGTCGATGGAGTTACGATGCTGCCCTTTTGCAGATTTTCTCGATGGCATCATGTGGAGATCAACCGAGTGGACAAGAAAAGAATCCGTTTTGCAGTGAAGATCTTGACGTAGAGGCTTTTCTTCACCTGAACTCTCAAGGGAATCACTACGAGTACTGCCTTGTTTACGCGCTCACTTATCGCGATTTTTCTGATGGTGTAGTAGGCCTCGCTTGGATAGCAGGGAGTATGAAACATTTATATACATTGTTTTCTTAGTTCAGTGTTTGCCTCTCATCTCAGGCTTGTTCAATAACTTCGTCCAAAATACTTACACGGCTGAGGAAAAAGGATGATGTTTTTGATGATGAATAGGAAAAATAAGAAAACCCGATGACCGTATCACAAGTCCCGCCAAGACAGTTGTGAAGCGATGTACGTAATGTGTTCGTTGATCTCTCGATAACTCGAAAACACACTTGTGTAGAGCGTGTCAGAGAGGTTCAACTATAATAAAATTTCCTTCACATAGAGGGATGGCGAGACGCAAGATATGGCCGAGACGAACCCATTCACCCCTTCTATCTCTGCTATCAGAAAAGAACGAAGAGTAAAATGAGATTCATTAGTGCGGCCCCGAAATACGAATAGCTGTTTTTCAAGACGTCTATCATCGTGGCGTCATCGTTGTTTTGCTTCGAACACACCGAATAAATCTGATGGTGCTCACTGGGCTCCTTGTTGGTCGCTGAAATTTTTTTTTATGGTTGGAGAGCAGTTGACAAATGTGGGCGTCAAAGGAGTTCAACTGAAAAATTTAAATACTGCGATTCCACTCTGAACAAACTTGTATATTTCGAATAGTCACTCATGTATTTGTGTTTAGGAAATCTTCGGTGATCTATAAAGACTTGTTCCACCATTTAGCTAATTCGCTTTTATACTCGCAAGAAAGGCGCTTAAAATGATGTGCTGCCAGGGTCAGCTCCAAGCAGTTGTTGCAAGGAAATATTTTAGACGTATCACAGGGAAGAAGGAAAATGGGGCGTGCTGACGTGAATTAAAAGCTGCTTGATAAAGCGGAACCGAATTGTGATACATTTGATGTTTCCTACCAGCTTTGTTTCGAAGAGCACTTTACCAGTAATGGCCGTCCTTACCTCGGGAGGACGAGGTTGTGCCGCTAGTTCTCCCTTTTCTGGAAGTCTTCTTCTCTCCTGCTCTGAAACTTTCAAAAAAAGCGAACCCGCTGCCCTTGTTCGAGAATACGGGTGGCCAAATTCTGCTCGGTTTCTGCTCGGCTAACTTTTCAGATTCAAAGGCATACTTGTCATATGTCATCTAAAACTAGCATTGGCACAAAAGAAGCAGCTGCAACACTAATGAGTGTTGATACGAGTTATTAAGGGGGGGGGGGTTTAGAAAGGTACCACGGATTCCTGTTTTGTTCTGTTTAGTTAGCTAGGCATCGCGGAGTGATTGCTCATTGTAAGCGTCACCATTTGCTGCGGAGTTCGAAGCAATAACAGGGAATGTTATAGTAAAAGTGAGGTAAGAATTAGTTCAGACGACAGACGAGGTGGTGTGTGCGACGGATTCGCGGGAGGGAAGTCTTTGAACTCTGGTGTGGTGACGTTGCTGAACTATGGCTCAAGCCTGCCCCCACGCCACAGCTCCCTCACAATGGCTCACGAAATAGGACACAATTTTGGCTCAGATGTTAGTTTATTTGTAATTTATTACTGAACGATATCACTTGAACTTTCATTCGCACGAGTAGACGGATGCATTGAAGGAGCCGTGCATCATTACTATGTGCGATTAGTGTTGGTGATGGTGGTCCATCGAACTTATAATATGCCATGAGCCTTCCGCGCCCAACTGAACGAAATTCGGCGTTCAGCATGATGGCGAATTCGAATTTTGATATAGAGCGAGTGTGGGCCCAAAAATTACGGTCATCCACCAGTAATTGAGTGTTGGAAGACGTTCACTTTTACAATTGGTGAGCTAACGTTGCTTTAAGCGTATTCTTTTTAAACCTTTTGATACCTTTCAGGCTCATACAAACCTCCTATCGCCGTGTTTGTTTATCAAAATTTATAGATTTTTCTTGTTCTCCTGTGTTTCTGAGATCGTTTTGAAAAGAAAATCCTTTCTCAAAAGGAAATCAGTGATGGCGATCCTCGACCCTCAAAACTCCCGGGCATCTGAAATCCTGCTCCTGGTTTTTAGGCGTGCGACATTATCGGGAACTTCACCTCAAAGTTTTGCTCCCCATTTTCCTTGTTCGTTCATTTCTTCTTCGTCACGCTGCATTAGTTTATTTAGCTGGTTGGGAACATGTCGGTATCTTTGCCGATTCTATTATCCCCTGATGCAGTTGCTATATATTGCCGATACTGTTTAGCTTAGATTAATCATGTTGCCGACTTCTTTGGAGTTTACTTCACCCTGCAAGAACGAATTTGTGGTCTTCTACCAGTAATACTGGATTCACCATATTTCGGTATTGCAACTTTGTGCATCACTGAAATGAGACGATACTAGATCGAGGGAAGTTCAATTTTTAGAGCTCGTGGAACGACATATGTTGCACTAAGAATTTCTGCGTCCTACTAGAATTCGTTCGTCTTCTGACGTTTTGGTATTTGGCACTGCGGTCCCGCTGGCGCATTCGCATTTGTGCTAACAATGCGTGCGATGTGCGACCTCTTGGTTCTATGCGCGTTTTGTAACCTTGCATTACGACGGCCGTGTGTGCGCTCATGCTTTGGTGTATGCGTCCAGTAGTACTAGTTCTAGAACGCACTAGAGACCGAGCATGAAATTTGGTGCACGTTATTGACGTGATAGTATGGCGCCCTGTTTTCCTAAACATTTTCGTATTGGTCCTTCGGCTGACGTATGAGTTATGGACACTGCAACTTCGCTAGATGTAACCACTCGTAGAAAACACCTTATGGATCTGTTTTGTGACGTGTAGCAGTCATCAAATGAGAGATCGATTATTGAAATATGTAGAAATGTGCATCGTTGATACCAGTACAATACCAGTTTGCTCCAAATCAGGACGCGAAGTGCGCCCGATAGGCTGCGAAGTTGTGCAATCGGTCAGTTCAGTTCGAGAAAAGAAGTGTACCATTGCGTATTGGTTTTCGATCAGTTCGCGTCAGTGTAATAGCTAGAAACACAGAAAAATGCATATTGGGCTAGGCTTCTGGTGGGCATTCTTTTTTATCGTGCCCTTTACCAAATTTTGCAAAGCGCCGTTAGCTGCACCATGTCTGTGCAGACCTTTATTTATATGTACGCCTGTCTGTCCGTCGTCCGTTCGGTAAATCCAAAATGCAAATCACTGAAATCAGAATGACGGTACTCGCTTGTTGAATTTAGTTACCCACAAAGTGGCCTCTCAAACTCAGTTTCAACTCGTTTCATCGATTTCAGAAAACTAAGGATTGTTAAAAAACTTCATTCGTTTAACAGCAATTTGTATTGCAATTTCCACTGGTGGAATGGTCAAGAGCCTTGCGGAAGGTTTGTACCAGAGACCAGATCAGTGAAGATTGAAATTTTTCTTTTTTGTCAACGGTTTATGAAACCGGTTGGTCTGCTGGGTGATTTACCAAAGCGCCTATTGTGGTAGCTTATGGCACGCTTCCACATTCATTTTACTTCGTTCCTGCGCATTTAACTGGTCAGTATAATATTGTGCTAATTTCATGCATGCGCATTTCCATTTGTTTTCGATGCTTTGATGTACTCCCAGCAACATGGTTCATTTTAGCATGACTCAACGCCAGAATGCAAGCCAGGACCACCATCTGGAGATTTTATAATGAGGCCAACTGGTTTTTCACATTACAAAAACAGTGATAAGTTCTCGAGGTGTTCGATCGAGAACATTACAAAAGTACTATTGTCTGTAAGCATCTTTACTCATTTTTGTGAGCAGGGCACTCTAAGATCTTATTTTGTGACCGTTATATGAGTGCGCAAATTAGCACATCCTTACATGTGTGAAAATTCCACAAGTGTTTTTGAATATCCTTTGCGGTTTCTCTTTGCCATAATCGAACGCGTGGACATTGATACGAAGCTTAAAAGACATCAGAAGGCTCGAGCAGCGTTAATTTTAGTTCCTATTTGCTGTTCTTTCCAGACGTTCGGTTGAAAACGCATGAGGCAAGCTGAAGGTTACCGTTAACCTTTCGATGCTTAACGTGGATCCTTATGGACTAGCGTGCTTGGGGTTGCTCTTCGGAACCAGATCTGTTGAAACTTATTGGACAGATCCGGTTTTGGCATGCAACCGAATGGAGTCCCTCCCTAGGAAATCCTTGATTGCTACGCCTTTTACTAGGTTTTACTGATGAGATGATGGGGTCACCGAAAACGAATAACAGATCGGAATTCGGCACAAATGAGTCGTTTCTTATCGTGCATGATTGGAGAAGTAAGCATGCCTGTCTTAAGTATATATCTTAAGCAAACCTTAAATACGTATGTGGGTGTTAGCAAAACCCCTGGAGCGAAAGTTTCCAGATTTTGGCGGATTTCTTAAAAAGACACCTGCTAGCTTCAGCTTGTAGTTATTATTCAGCATTATTTCCCCAACAGAATCCGTACTGGTCGAAAAGTGTGTAGGCGACAAGACCGCTTGGCTTCTGTCATTCTTGGATACCACTTAATCGCACAAGGTTTTGGCACCAGGTCTTCGCTAAAACTTATTGGACACGCCGAGCACGAATTAGGTAAACTCTCTTAGTCGGTGTAATCATTCAGGGGGCCTTATGTCCTCAGGTGCGATGTCGCTGTTCATCTTGCCGAATGAATGTCAAAGATGCTTTGGGGATGTTCTAAAACCCAATCCCGTGATGTCGCACAAGCGCACAGTAGGAGTGAAGGTATCACATAATATGGTGCAGCGCAAAATGTCGTTGATATTCGTGTGCAGCGTGTCGGTTAGTCCCTTCCATCCCCTCCTCGCCGTCGTCCCCCAATCGAGAAAACGCAAGCTTCACCGAAATTCGGCTGCCTTGGGGCTGTGAGTGGGGCGGAATGACGACAGACGTTCCGAAATTCCACCGAGGAAGCCAAGGTCAGTTTACCTCAAAGCGGCGATACATGACGGCAAAGCTTCAGTGCCCTAGCCAGTGATGATTCCGTAAAATGACCCTGCACACACTTAGCAGTCCTCCATTTCGTCAAGTCGATTGCTGGCACCCCAGTCTTGAACTAGCAGTTGGAACAAAGAGGGCTATGCCACTAACTGGAATGTAAGGTAAGTAGAAAAGAGAAGGCGAACAGTTGAAGTTTTGCTTCCCAACCTGATTCATCCATTATTTCGTTTCATTTTGTGTTCCTGGTAACTTAACTAACGTGGTAGGTAACGGCACCTCCAACAAACCTCAGGCCTTAAGCAGTGACAACCTTAGAGAGCGTTTTTAACGTATACCTGCAAGAAATGATTTTGAGGCATCGTACGCTAACTATGGTAAGAACAAAACTGCGTTCGCGTCTTCTGCTGTTTTCTGGGCTTTTCACCGTTTTCATGTCTTTGTGCACAGAAAAAGTGTGCAAAACTCTAAACATCGGCGTGCGGCACGTTTTGGCATATATACGAGTGCGATCCTGCACAATTCACAGCTTGAAGCCCAACAAAGCTTAAGTGGTTGAATTTGATGTTGGCGTCGGCCCGTGCCCTAGTTTACTCCTTGAAAACCAAAAACGTCGCCTCGATAAGCGAATCTCGGAGATCAACGGCTATAGAACCCTGAAGAATGAAATATGTCATTAAATGGTGGCAGAAAGTGATGCAAAGCTGAGAAAATTTCTCTCTAATTGGATTGTAGAGAATATCCGTTACCGACTTTTACTCTCGAGGAAACGCGCTCTCAGACCTTAAGGTATACCTAGCTCTGGTTCTGCTCTGGACATCGAAAATTCTGGCACCAGCTTCGGCCCACCAGACAGCCTGACTGTACATCTCGGCCAGTGTCTTCGAAAACCTTGCTTTGGAACCTCGACTCGGCTGTGGATATCCAAATAAATGGCTCTCGCTTCAGTTCCGTCTTCCGCAGGCTCAGGCTCCGGTTTCACACTACTAGAACCCTTTTCGGCCGCGCTCGAAACCCGGCACAAGCTTCAGACTTGACGAGCAGCTTCTCCTCCGCAGCCGCTCTGACCCGCAAAAGAACGTTTTGGCGCTCAAAAGCCTTCAGGAATCCGAATGTGACATAATTTTCTCAAGCAGCTGCTAAATTTTTGGTTCCGCTGCGGTACATTCACAGGTCAAGCTGAATGATGTTGCGATGGTTGTTTTTGTACGTGTTCACCTCTAATCATTGCCGCTGCTTTGTGGCGAGGTATCCTTTCGGTGGAGCGAAAGGGAGCCGTACCTTTCTCCTATACCTAGCTCGGCGAGTTTTTTGCTCATGTGTGTTGACATCTTCAACACAGATTTAAGCCCGGTTTCGTTGGCTGAATCGATGGTTTGGCAGTCCCTTTGGTATGTCTTCATCCGGAAGGATTTTCAAAAGGCGGTCTTCCTTTGTGCGATTGTCTGCTTGTGGGATTGCAACACGGAGGCAATCGCATATTGTCTAATCAGTTAACCATCAAAGAGCACTGAAATATGTGGAGGAGTAATTAGGGGCCTACATGACATGTGCTTATGCCAACCCATCTGCTGGACCAGCCTTTCGTTAACAACAAATTAAATTCATGCGATCTTATGCATTGATATTTTCAACCTGTCGACAAACACAGAAATAGACTACTTGAACTCGTTTTTTTTT
>JPKZ01000755.1:68030-88098 GCA_000803305.1 Toxocara canis
CTGTTATCAACTTTGATTGTTTTTATCTGTGCTAGAAATTTTGCCACAATTTAGCTTAGCGACAACGCATATCTGCTTGAAAAGGGAAATTTTTGTGTTGAAGTGTTTCGAGGCCGCCGAAGCTGATTCAGTATTGAAATAGGCCTGCATGTATCATTGTACTATTGAACCTTGCAATTGAAGATTATTTAAAATGTGAAGGCGGCACGGTTCGGAAACGTGGGCTTCATTGCCGAACCAGCTTTGATGACCTTCACTAACTTTAGTTACCAAGGGTATGTCTTCGTAACAGTTGTGCAGCCAAACTTTAGTGCGCCCCATCCTTGAGAGGCTATTTTCGTTTCTGAACTTTGTCTAACTAGAACAGGTCTTAAATGGAGGACAGAGAACAGATCGCTTAAAGGGAGGACCGTGGCGATGATCTTTTGATGCAAAGTTTAATTGTAGAACAACATCCGTTACGGTTTCTTTGTAATGCTGCTGGACAACTGTGCGAACGCGTTATATTAAGTACTGTTGTTGCGTTAAAACGTGAACCCGTACATGCCCTGCAAGTCTCGTTTTATATGCTCCTTGCTTTTTGCGTTGAGTTTGCCGAAACGACGTCGAATCGCTGAATAAAAGTATATCCCATTGAGGAGTAGACGATTAACTGTGAGATTGGAAGAGGGATTAAAGTAATGTTTGTAAGTTAGAGCAGCTTTGTTTTCTATGTGTTTAGACAGCATTATGGCTCCGCATAAGCACAAGGAACATGGAGTCCGTTTTTTTTTTCGTAAGGTTGCAATAGTGACGAGGCGAGTCTCATCGTCTTTGTTTTATTCAATGAGGGAAGAAAGTATCGCCTATTTGCTGTTGAACTTTGATCGACGTAATGGTCACCTGAAGCGAGTATGTCGGATTTCTTCGAACATTGCGTAATGTTTGAATAGAACCCTCCCTGCCATATGTTGGCGTCCTTCGCTAACCTGCAGTTTGTTTTGTTTGAGACTGCTTAATTGTTTCGTGGAGGCCTCTCGTTCAGGAATGATCGTCCTCCGAGCGTGAATTTTCAGTCATGTTTCGACTTCCGATCAAATCTGAAAACCACGTTATCGACTTTTTTTGAGGATAATTGGTGGATCGTTGCGCTGATGGCATTTGCAGCGCTGTTGTTCATGATTGTATTCGTTAAAATTTGCGTCGTACACACTCCAAGCTCGAACCCCAAGAAACCTAAACCGCTGGGTATTCGCGAAATTGTGAACCATCCTTTACGCATTATCACCGGACCGGCCAAGGACGTATGACTTTCAGTTTTTATGAGGAAGACAGTTTCTGCTGAGCTCGGGTCGTTGCGGTTGTGTGTATCGTGTCCATCCACCACTGGGTACTTCTGATTACAAAAAGCTCTGCTCGTTAAGCAGGTTGATGAGGACGGGTATGATATCGATTTTTTTAAACAAGACAGCCGTAAACATGGGAATGGTGCTTTCTTCGCGAACTCACGCTTACCCAAAATCAACACAGCTTGCCGCCACCATTTAAGTACTATAGTGAACCAGCATGCATCTGCACGGGCCAGAGCGTCTTTGGTGTGTCCCATTCGTCTTATGTTATGAATTTTTTATTCGCTGTATCGCCAAAAAAAATGTTTGCTTCAGGCGTCGAATTCTCTTAGGAGCAACAGAAAATTTTCAACGTAGATCATGCTCGCTCCGCGGAAGGAGGATAAAAGTAGTAGAAGATCAAGACATTTTTAGGTTCTCTCACACTTCAGCTATAAATTATATCTTTTTCTCAATTCGCTTGTTTCCGCCTCACATTTGCGGCACCTGTTCGATTGAGTTATGACTAAATGCATAACGAAATATCCTTCTTCAAGATATCTGTACCGTTCGTTTGTACACTCACAGTGACTGCTGCAGTCAGCATTCCATTTCAGTGATTTTTTGTAACCAGTAATAAATTCATTTGCTTTATTACTCCAGCCGAAGCGAGTGGAGTGCATTACATTGTGGACTGTTCTTCGAGAAAACGATTAGACCAGAAATTAGAGCTGGAATGCTTGGCGCGATTTCATTTCTTGATTCGACACTCGATGTGGAGACGTACCTACTCAAATTTTGGTTCGCAAATTCGCAAGTTCTTTTTTTTGAAAGCTTGCTTCGCAGTTATTGCTCTCAGTATTGTGGGACCACATTCAGTTGGGTGAAACTGTAATAGTTAGAACGGTCAGTACCTCACGTTAATATTTTATTTGGATTAATAAATTCTTGCGGTCTGAGCACCTTAAGCATGTCTCAGGCCTCCCGTAAGTTTTATAA
The DNA here is from genome assembly GCA_000803305.1 of Toxocara canis. Taxonomy (NCBI): domain Eukaryota; kingdom Metazoa; phylum Nematoda; class Chromadorea; order Rhabditida; family Toxocaridae; genus Toxocara; species Toxocara canis. The sequence continues at coordinate 70,337 of JPKZ01000755.1, forward strand.
TTACAAATTGTTTAAAATCGCCCTTGCGTTTCGTCTTGCTCTACCTCTTCATTTTCTCCTCTTAAATAATTTCAGTTGTGTATAGTGTGGAGTTAAAAAAATACTTAGAATATTGTCCGAAGCCTGTACGATTCGCACGTGCAACTAAAACTAGCGTTACAGAATACGCTTTTGAGGTTTACCATTGCATCACTATTCGTAGCTGTTGCGTATTGGAAGAACATTATTTAGAGACACAGAGGTCGTGCTGGGAAGAAAAGACGGTCAAGCGAAGAGAAAAACGATGTTAGAGGCAATGTTAATGAGAATGACGAAGACCACCATCGTAGGCGTTCAAACGAGAACTAGCAGGAACAAGTAAACGTACAAGCGAATATTCATGAAGCGCAGAGGAACGAACAAATCACTTAATGATGCTTGTTTAATTCGAATAAAATAGTCATTCGACCAACAAACGATGACCCATTATGCTTTCGCCTTAAAATTTTTACCATGTTCTAAATCCTAGCATCCTTGCGCATGTGTTCGACCTCTACGATTCACTCATTACGTTCAGTAGCCTTATTTTCTTCCTCGTTGCAGGCTGATTTTCATGATCGGTACAATACGAACATTTCATACCTTCTTACTGCATGCCCCTGAACGTCCAGCAAGTCGAGGTTTACAGGATACCTTCGAAATTGTTCGCGGATAAAGTCTGCGAACAATTTCCATTATTCGCGACGCGACGATTCGCTCGCATTTCGCGAAAGGGCTAAAGTGTGCAATATTTCTTATATAATGCTGATTAAGAGCTAATTTTGTCTGATAAACTCAAAATTAACTCATTCAAAATTACAATTCAAAAGTTGAGCTCGAAATCATAATGTTCGAGGTGAGCTTTGTTTAAACTTAAGCTATTTGCGCTATTATCAGTTTTTGGAACTCTAAGCATAACCACAATATCCGCCTCTTGGCGCTGACCAAAATTACGAATAAAATTTAAATATGGAGCAAGAAATTGAAAGTGTGTCCGATCTTCCTTGTTAAAATTTGTATAATTTCATCCGTTTTTTTAACAATGAAAGTTGAATAGCGACCATGAAGCATCCAATAAATCACTAATTCAAGTCAGGTTATTGGCAACATTCAAAATTAATGCACTGATGGGCCTTTGGCGTAAAAGCTTCTATGATGGATGGAGTAAACCTTATCATTGTCACATCGTCGACATCATTAATCATATCGTTTCCTTTTACCGATGGAATTCTGAGTGCAGTTTGCCTGGCGTCATCATTCATATTTACTATTAAATTCGTTACGAGCTTTTTCACTTCACTGATGAATGTGTCACGTTCTTTAGTGGCCACATATACTTCACACACTGGCACTGACGACACCGCTTGATTCGAAATTGGCACTTTCTGCCGGATCCTGGTCAAACGTACCTTCAACCGACGGCGCAAATACAACTTCAGTAGGTGAGGATAGAAAACGCGGGACGTCATGGGATATAATGAGAGGAAAGTAATTCTGATTATTTCAAGCTCGCCAGGCATAAGACTGATGCCGCCCTCTTTGACGGCATCGACGTTGTAAGCGATACAACTATTAGTTGCGAATACGGGCAACATCTCTCATAGAAGCACATTATAGTTTTGCTCTCCTTTTCTCTATTTCGTCCTCACCCCTTCCCCTTCTCTCCCAAACGACTGCAAAAATAATACATTGTACGCATGTGGATAGCCAAAAATTGCGCGATTTATAATCTACAACTGCAACGCAAAAAATGAACGGAAAACCGAATCAGCTAATAAAAGCTCGCAAATATTCAAGGAGCGTAACGACAAGAGAGCAAAATGTATATGAATAGAACGAATCGAATCGGATCGAATATTTTATTTAGTCGATAGGCAAGGACTACCTTTACGACAATACAAACATGATAAAAAGATGATACAAATGGGTATAATCAGATACAATCATCATAAAAATATTACGCCACAACACATCACTACATTTCACTATTCACCTCAAAGGCAGCAGTGTATTGAGGAAAGCAGTCGCTCGGTGTGTTATGGTTTTCAGTCCGTAATTTGTTCAGAATGTTTCACAGGTGTACATTTCGTATAAGTTGTTTTTGTCAGCAATTCATTCAAATTTTCACGGAGTTGGCCATTTTGCATCTTCTCGACCGTTACTTTAAATTCCATGGTGCTTAGTGTTGAGATGTCTCCGCAGCTGTAGTGGGCTTTGTGTTCACCAATTTGTTCGAATTTTTTAAGGTTGTGAATGACTTTGATAGAGTGGTTTGCGACTCTGCAGTACTTTAAGGTCATTTCTGGTTGCTGTCGTGGTGATGGGCAGGAATAATCTAATTTTGAGGATTACATAGGCGTTTTCTTGCACATTTTATAAATAGAACGTTTGATTCGGGATTTCCATCCGGTGTATAAGATAGAAAATTTCGGCTTAAATTATATTTCGAAATTTTGCATTTTACTCGACGTTTTCCATCTAAATTTGATTGAACCGGCATACGATATTCAACACTTTCACCCCATTCGGTTAATTCGAGTATGGCTTTCGAGTTCTCAGGTTCGAATGGCAAACTAGAAATTTTGGCTGTTGTGTGTGTATGTGTTTTTAAATTCACAGCGTCAAGTTCAAGCGCATTGGCCGGTCGGTCCAGGAATACAGCATTTTGTCAGCTTCTCCCAGTCTGCATTGCCCAGAACAAAAAAAAATAAATAATTGAATTTTTGAGGGCAAAGAATGCGATGGAAATCTTGAACGCTGACGTTAAACGTCGAGAGTGCCATGAATGACCGACCTTGTTCAGTTCGGCTTTTGAAAACCATCCGTAATTTCTGGAAGTTTACGAAACTTTATTTAACGATTTTACTAATACTACTGAAAGGACATGATAGCATTGCGTGTTCAGATGAGCGGAATTGAGCTGTTACTGTCTTACCCCGATGCGTTTGAGTGAGCGAAAAAATTTCTTATACTGGAAACGAGTTTTTAAAAGGAAATTTTCGACATAAAAGCACTTAAAAAAATACATTTTTTAATTTTTCCCTAAAAACGCTGGGGCGCGATTTCTCGGAATGTAATAAAATTACAGCGGTATGGATTTCTTAGAATGTAGTAAAAAAACCATGCTACTGCCACATTTTTGCAGCACTGTCAGTTCACCTAGGCAGCAACAGCAACGAATGTGGAGGCAGGCGTCTGTATAGCATGCCACCCTTATCGTTTTCCGCGTTGGGAGATAAGCACCGTACCTTTTGATTATGTATGAGGCATCTTGACAAATTTAAGATGTTCTTAACGGCAAGCTCAGAAATGTGTAGACGCTGTTCTTTTTCAGCTCCTTAGAAGGTTAATAGAAATTTCAAGGCTTGTAGGCTAGCGATTACCTCCAGAACAGATTATACGTTTTTATGTTTCGAGACTATGCCGCGCTCGATACTTCCGACATAATAATCCTCCTCATCGTTTAGAGCGTTTCGACGCCATAGCTAACAGAGAACAATTTAAGCGAACAACGTTAGGCAAAATATTGCAGAGCTTAGAGGATATTGAAAGGATGATTGAACGGTGAGGTTAAATATTGCGCTATAATAGACTGTAAGCAAGGTCGCCGTTCAATTCGAACGTTGTCTGTGCTGAAGAAACAGTGGTAAAATGCATATTTGAAATAGAGAAACTACATACGGTCAGCCGCATTCCGACAGGTTTGGGCCTTTTTTGCGCTGATCGTGCTAAATGAGAATTTCGCGTGTTCTGCTGAGACCAGCTGGTGGGTTGGCATATGTTCTCTCCCCACTCATCCGTGCCCCCCGCCCCTCCTTTCCCCACCGCACCATCCATCCACCGTCCACCCTCCACCCCCCCTCGAAGGGGAGAGGAGATGGCCTTGTGTAAGCCGATCAGCAGTATTAAGGAACTGTACCGAGTAGTGGTAAAACAAAACGAACAATTGTTACGAACCGTTTTCTGCTCCATTTGATCCGAGCAGTTAAGCAAACGAGAAATAATTCTTTATTGATTTCCAATTTCGATAAGGGTGTTTTGTCGTGATTTAATTGTTTCCGTATGAGTGGTTCAATTACGAATGCATCAGACGTTAAAAAGAGAACGAAAATGCTTTGTTTGCGTTCGCGACCGCCTGTATCGGCAACTCCTCTTTTCTGTAATGTAGAGTGAACTTCAAAATTCTCTTCTTATTGACACTTAATTGACACTTAATTGACACTTAGTTCTATTCGTTTGTTTGCGGCTTATGAAGTTGGCTACTGTGTTGTGCGAAAGCGCTTATCTTGACTCCTACTGTTGGCGCGTTCTTTTGCCAATCACTTTTTAAACAAATCGTTCGATTTTCTATCGAAATCAGCACATTTAAAAAAAAATCTATTTGCGTAAGATAAGTGAGCGAACTTTTGATCGCTGTTTGAAGCTTGGTCATATAAGTATGACTTTGCTAGTGAACATAGTGTTCATTGATCCACTGGTCATCTAAGTGTTGACTTGTAGCCGTTATTGATTGTGTTTGTTCGTGAGATGATATTGGAGCTGTGTGTAATTGGCTGCTGCTGTGTGCTCCATATGACAGCTTCATTAAGAGCTTGTTGTCTTATCTATATGAATGGCTTGTATGACATCTACATAATTTTTTACGCGACTTTCCAACATTTCTGCGTTATTGGGGCTGAAACAGTTGAAATATGTATGCATAATTTTGGGAGCCATTTTACAAGTGTTTTGTTTGCAAAGGAAAGCAGGAAAGTTCAATAATACAAAATGTTAAGAAATATTTGAAAATCTGGAAGGTGTAACTGAAAAAACGATGAAATTATGCGATCTGTGTTTTCCCTCACACTTTCTGTTTTACATATTTTAGAGTGCTTCTCATTTTTCATACTTTAACTTCCTACTTTTCTTGTTAAACAAAATTGTTAAGCGCAATGTCTACCACTTTCATGCTTTATTTTGCAGTTGTTCCAGCCGTTGATGCTCGTTAATTGCTGAAATGTTGGGCAGAAGTGTTAAAAAGCCTCATGCAACCAATTATCATCGATAAAACGATGAATCTATTGAATTGTCGAAATTCATCTTATCCACAAAGCAAAAGAACTCTGTAATGAACCTACGTTATCGATTCTCATGAAAGGATGGCCAAGTTAAATGCCCAGGAGAGCGGGAGAACTTTGAAATTTGTTACTAAAATCGTTACCTAAAAGAGTATCGAAACTGGCTGAGGATGAACCATTGCCTATATCTATGGCTGAGGCCATAGATATAGGCAATGGTTCATTTGTGTTAGGCAGAATGCTTAACGCAGCCAATAGCCGTTGCTTATACGCTGGATGGCGAAAAAAGAAAATGTAAATTAACGAAATTACGCGCATTCAGCAGTCGTCGACTTAAATTCCCAGGGTTGGCTGAAGCCATAGATGTAGGCAATAGTTCATTTGTGTTAGGCAGAATGCTTAACGCAGCCAATAGCCATTGCTTATACGCTGGATGGCGAAAAAAGAAAATGTAAATTAACGAAATTATACGCATTCAGCAGTCGTCGACTTAAATTCCCAGGGCGTTTCGCAATAAGGTGGAGCCACAAAGTTCACTTAAAGCGAACACAGCTTTCCTTAAAAGTTTCATATTGAAACGATAATACAACACTACGCGATCACAGCTGAAGGCCGATTTCACAAAAAGAAAAAATTCGAGGAGTAGCATATGCTGATTTTTTGAATTCAGAAGTTGCAGTTGTTTTCGATTGTGCTTTGAATTCGACTCATAAACTTTTTCCTAATGATTTCTATGTGTAAAATATCAGTGCGAAGAGCTGGTCCCGAATATGACGCATTTATTCTTGGTTACTCGACTGCATGAACTTTATTTGATTTAAGCTTTCTTGCTTTTGTGTTGAGAAAATGCCGGCCTCAGAACTCAAAAATTTTATAGGACAACAAAAATGCTGAACGTAATTTTGTGTTAAACGGTGGTAAATGGAATTTTTTTGCCTCGACCAAAATCATTTTGGTTCATCGAATGCGCGCTACGGTGTCGCTCAAGTTTTAGTATAGCATATTTCGAAGTGAGCTAGCTTCCTGGGCTGCACGCTAAAAAGTGCGCCTTTTTAAAGCCTGCTTGCTCCTTGTTTTATCGAAGTGGTATCAGTAAACTCGCACACAAAGGTCATGACAGGTGATTTGAAAAACGCTGTTCCTCTTCAATTGAATCGGAAACGATAAACAGTTGAGAACATTGCAATTGCCAGGCCAAAAAATAGAAAAATGATCGCAAAACGATCGCAAGCGATCAAGGGTATGAAAAAGATCGCTTTGGCAATCGGCGCTCTAGTCGACATCTTCTCGAATCAACGCATTCAAGCGTTGCGTTCACGGTGAATCAGCGAACGATTATGCATGAATACGACAGATTAATTATGTCCAAATTGGCAAAGAAGATGACTGCACTCGCCTCGAATATTCCGTTTTCATTTTTCATTTTTCATTTTTCAAATATCCGTTTTCATCATTTCCTCCATCGAAAACTAAGTTAATCTTATGTGTATTGCGTCACGGACTGCTGAACTGTATGCATATGCACAATTTTTGAATTGCCGTTCAACTCGGAGAACAAAACTTGCATTTTAAATTTGTAATAAAAATGCGAATCTAAGTTATATATGGTGCTACAAATAGTAGAATTTTGAGGTGCGACCATTTTAGTAGTGCGCAACAATGTGCTTTCGTTCTTGCCTCGTTAAGAACAGTATGGGCATGTATAGCAATTTGCATTTAATACATGTAATGTGTCTGTAGAAACGTTTTACCGAAGGCGCTGAGTATTCAGCATGTTTCGCAAACGAGCATATGGTCCCTCCCCGCTGCTACCATATTCATTTCTTTTAAAGACTGCCTGGTGTGATGCTGCACGAATTGGAACAGAAACGAGAATACGATAGATAAACAGTATATATCCGTGAAATATATTCACATATGAGGATATGAGAGACAAACGACATTCACGATAAAAAGAGGCATGTACTCGTGACATATGCTCAAAAACGAGGATATGAGACGTAAACGGCACGAATGAAGAATAGAAACGCTGCTGGACATATTCATTTCTCAGCCTGGTGTGATGCTGCACGAATTGGAACAGAAACGAGAATACGACAGATAAACAGTATATATTCGTGAAATACATTCACATATGAGGATATGAGAGAAAAACGACATTCACGACAAAAAAAAGCACATACTCGTGACATATGCTCAAAACGAGGATATGAGACGTAAACGGCACGAATGAAGTATACAAACGCTGCTGGACATATTTATTCTTCAGGATGAGCTATTCATATGTTTTAACTTCTCATGCGAACACCGAATATCAGTGATGGTCCCAGCAACTATATAATATCGCATAGAACGAATTGAGTAAAACGGTCGGTTCGGTCCTTTAAGACGCGGTTGGTGGTGCACGTCAACTTAACATTTCAACCCTTTGCTTCATCTTACAATAAATCCTACAAATCACAGTAGTCATTTGTTTATTCCCTTTTCTACGCTTTGACAAATTTGCATTCACAAAACGTATTGCAACGATGTCATTGAAGTACGCATTTATATGTAAACATTTATCTCTCCGATGGTTTTAACGCTGAAATTTTCTTATCATCTAGAGGACTCATCATAGGAGACTCTTTTCTTCATGTTATACCAGTCCATCGAGCAAGACCAAATAAATTGCCAATTAAGTGCACAAAAGAACTTGTATGTATTTTGCAGCCGATCGGACTGAAAGTTTAAATGATAAAGTTATTGAAAAAAGAATGGACTTTTTTAAAGATCGTGTAACCACACTGATGCAAGCGATCAAATCAAACGAACTAGAAATTTTCACTGTTTTCGGGTATTCCATAAATCTGCCCAGTCTCATGAGTGAAGGCAGCCCTCCAGTATTTTAATGCTCTTGCTTGCTGTTTGTGGTAGTTCGCGCTAAAAAACACACATGGCTTTGTATTATATAACCGCTAAAAGCGAATAGATTTAAGGCACACCATCCAGAAGTTCAAGTAAAATTCACAGGTAATTGCAGCTCTGCTTTCAGACCCCTTTGCATGTTTCTCCTCTTTGAATATTGGCATTCCTCAATTGGGCTTCCATTAACTTTCTGCTTCCTTCCTGTTTTCGTATCTGTCCAGTCCATTCCTCTAGCCGAAACCCCTCGCAAAAAATAACTTAGACCTTTCCGTTCACAGCTGTCAGTCTACCCAAGAATTCGAAAGCGGGAGGGGACCCTGGCTTTTATGACTGTACTGAAACAGTTTCAGGGGTAAGGACTTTAGAAATTCAAGAGCAAAAACAAAATCTAACTAACTCAAATATATGCAGAAATCCACTGGACTTTAAAAATTTTTCTGACTAAGTTTCAACTGTTCTGGTTCTCGATGCGAGCCCTTTTGCTCCCACCAAATTATAATTTTACTTCATGTATAAAATACTTTTAACTTAGGTCAAGTTCAACCGCTTGTTACAACAAAGTCGAAGCTGAACAACACCAAATGCATTAAGATGACAAACAAATGAGGTTTGCAGCCAATTTGATATCCGCCTCACATATGAATTCTATGCAAGCAAGTTACGATTAGGGGAAGAGACTGCCTGAACTGCCTAACAATAAGTAAGCCTTGTCGGCCATGAACGAGTCGTACAGGGTGGCTTTCGCAGGTCAGTTCAAGTAGACGGTCACTATAACGACTGAGAACAAATCACCTCCATACCATCACTTTGAAAAAAAAGTATACATTTTAATAGATACCCGTATAAAACCTCCTTCGTAATTTTCACTGGTCGCTTGTAATTTTCAGTGATCGTTTGTAAATAAAGGAAAATATGCGGCATATGGCGAAGGTAGCGTCGTTTTTGTTAACACTAAAAGCCGTGGCTTGGTTCAGGTACGGAATGATTTCTTCCGTTCAGTGTCTGTTGTATTAATTGAGATCCCCTGTTGGCCTCAGCTCCAGAATATCGGACCATACTCATCAATACCGCGCCATTAGCTGATATTCTCCAGCGTATTAAAAATCATGGAAATAACTTTGGTCTCGTTGATGGAAACCGTTCATTTTTTTGAAAATGCTAAGAGAACGCCCTTTTTTGAGAACGCTCATGCCATCTCACCCCTTATCACGGGGGACCCAAACCAAATCATTTCATAAGCAAAACTACGCTGTACCTATTGAATATCGTTATAGCCATCGGCATCCAGCTTTGGAAATCGAGAAAGGAATTAAGACAGACGAATGAAAAAGAGAAAGAACATCGTGCGTTGTGTGTACACAGCAACAGCTGGAGTCACATGCACCGCGCATTTATAGAGTTGCGCATTTTCCGGCAGGACGATGTATTGAGCTGATAGGGGGCGTTGACAATAAATCCTCTGATAACAGTCATATACTGCTAAGCATGTAGCAGGCATCAAATTCGAAACAAATCTCTGACGGTTTTTGTTAGCCGCTTGCTCCGGAAATTCAGACTTTTGCTGTTTTGTTCACCGCATGAGAAAACTGCAATAATTTTCTATGCTGAGAAGCGCGCGGTGGCAAATTTGCAACGCTGCCCCTAGAGTGGGATCGTTGAAGCACACACACGCGCATACGCAATCATGCCCATTTTTCAATGAACGATGAGTGCGACAAACGTGTGCTTCTCTCTCTTTGCACTTCTAAAATTATCGCTTTTTCTTAGAAGCAACAATAAAATTATTGTCGTCTTGATGCGCGAGGCATAGCGCTATGAACCGAAAAAAACGCGCAATCCAACAGCATATTCTATATGAGCTGAAAGCTTACGCCAATGCTGTCATACGGAGTGCTGCTCAGCGTTCCGCATATCTGATAACCAACTGAAAAACATTTAACACTTTACATATAGCAACCATATTTTCAACTCCTATTAGTTGAAAGCGATTCGCTGAGAATACAATTAGTTAAGACACTTTCGTTCCATCCGCATTTGACACTAATGACACGTTAAGCACCCAGTGGCACAGGAAACCGCGAAGCTTTTGCGTTTTGAGATGATCTAAGCGAAAGTTTATCAAAGTTTCCATCATTTTTAGGCGACTCCATCGACTTAATGAACGTTTCAAAACCGAACGAAATCATCCATTGGTCTCGATCACCCACAGCAGTTCTCTCAGAAAAGAAAAAGGAAAATGGTGAACAAAGAAAACTATGCTACTAGGAACATACGAAGAGGTAGTTTATCGTGTACTTTGTCTGTGAGGAACTAACTGAACTGTCAAAAGAAGAAAACTTGCCAAAACATAAAATTTTCTCGTCATTTAAGCGCACTGGGTGAAGTGTTGGTCTGATACACAGACGTTTAGCTATCATTTTTCATTTCCGCTGGTACTTACTGGTTTCCTAACCTCCTCGTAAAACCCCTTGAAATTCACAAGCGGCATCGATTAGGCGAGTGAGAGCCATTCTTACGACACTCTTGATCTGAATGTCCTTCGCACTATTCTCATTTATTTATTGGTCTGTCACAACAAATGAAGGATTAGGGTTCATTTTTGACAGAGAAGTGCCCTTTCCTTATGTTGTTTCCGATGTCCCTTGTTGCTCTACATTGCTTTAACGGCCATTGCAACTCAGAATTCTATTAGTAATCAAAACTAAACTGCAATTTTAATTAGCGAATCAGTGACTTCTTTAATTCGATTTCGAAAATCGAATGGGACGAAAATTCTTAGCAGAATGGTAATATGACTGTCCAGCTGAGCAAAACCCGAAATGCGAATGAATTCGACGTGTCAGATCGAAGGACAAAGAGTCTCTTCGTACTCCGCTCTGAACAAATATTTTGACTGGAATCGTAAGCTTTCGTAGCTAGAGCTCTAATGATGTAAACTGATAAGCGAAATTATTTTACTCATTGCCTACGGTATTGAAAGGGGAGGCTTAATGAAACAACGACAGATGAGTATCACTTGAAGGCTTAGCGGCAAATATGCTTGTGATGAGAACTCTTCTGTAAGAGAACCGTTATAATCAGCATATTTCCCCACTCGTTGTTCAGTTAAGCTGTTATCCAGCCGAAGCCGATGGTTGCTTTGATAGCACCGTATCTCCGTCGGCGTAACTCATCTTTCCCTGATTGCTGCATCTTATTCGTCGTTTTTTTTTTTTTCAAACTGTTATAACCGTTGCAGCGCCTTTCCAGGTCATTGACCGTTTACTCGACGCCGAAGAATTTTTCACCGTCAACCATAAAATACGCCGTCCAATCCCGATAAATTTCTTCAAAAACCTGACGAACTTTATTCGCTGAGTATCTTTACGCATGAGCGGAGTGTGGCTTTCGCAAATGGCAGGCTGAGTGGCGCATGGACTAAGTATAAGAGCCTCAATAAGATGCGTGAAGGCTGCTCAAGGTATTTAGCGCATGGCGCAGGTAACTCGGTACTTTTGCTGCAATCTTAACTCGTGATATAACCAGAATTTCACCTATGCAAGATACATTTCTACTTTAGACATACTACTTAATAAAATACGCCTAAAAAATCTTAAAAGCGCTATTCTCGTCCACCAAATAATCATATCCAAAATCGTCTCTATTTTTCTAGCTTGAAAAAAGAACAGACAAACTTGACACGACCCTAGTTGCATAGCGCGCTTCCAATGGGAAATTTTCGTTGTGACGAAAGGCGAGAATTCGTTGAGAGGTCAGATAGTACTTATTTTGAAGTTGTTGTCTTTTCATTTGGCTTCGTTGCCTGGCACGTGTTGTTCAGCTAAGTGTTTAAACGTTAGCCGGCTACGTTATCTTCAAAGATCGACCGAATGCAACGCGGTGATATGCAACGTAACAAGGCAAGTGTTTCTTCAACAAGCGTTTATCACAAAACCGTCCGTTTGCGGGTGCAATGTTTCGTTTTCTTTGTGGGCCGTTTTTTCTATGTCTGCAGATCAAACCAGTCTGTGGTATATATGTGGCCATTTGTTCAGCGGTCTCAGCTCAGAAAACACTGAAACTATGGTGGTGAAATTTATTAGCTATATTCTGCACTCTACAGTCCCCATCCCTCCTAAAATAAGTTTGTCTACATGACGTCCTCATCGCTTCCTCCCTCCCGGAGGGGGGAGGGGGGCGAATGGAGCGTGGGAAGCGGGCAGAGAATGGAGAACGGCAGGCGGCATTGTGTGATCTTAACTGTGAAAAAAATTCACCACGGGAGTGGTGACGACTTTCGTACATTTAAATTATTACACGGAAATATGTGTGCTGCGTAAATATCCCCCTCGGAATAAACTGAATCACGCGATCAGGGAAAGTGCACCAAACAGATGACCTCGACTAAATAAAGAAATGTACGAAATAAGCAGCAGGTGATTTGTGTCCTTTTTTTGTGGTAATTCAACTGCGGATCAATCGCATTTGCGAAAACAAAACTGCTGTCCACTGCAGCTTCCTCGCCTCTTGCGTACTTTATCATTATCTTTTATGAGGAACTAATTATTAGAAGAGGTGATCGTTAAATGAAACAATCTTGTAGCGTTCGTTAGCTGGTCGTTTACTGCTGAAGAAGGTTATCACTCAGTACAACAATGCAGTTATGACGAAAAAATGGAAAACAACGATCACGCCAAAGAAGCAACTTACGCGATCACACGTGCGAATGAAATGCGTTAAGGTGAGCCATTCGGTACGTTCTAGGCCTTTGGTGAAGTGAAGCTTTTGTTCTCAACTTGTGATAATAGATTTTGATAGCTGTAATAGGTTTGTGTCGTTATGTGACCACAAGCGAGGTGTATATGAATGATAGGTTAGGCAAAATATGCGCAGGGAAAAAAACGATTATTTACTATAAAATATTCGTAAAAGATACTGAAGTTGAGACCATATAATGCGTCGAGAAAGATGGTATAGTATATTTATGCTGACGTTTCGGCTGATAAAGCCATAGCAAGCTGAAAAACAATAATCGTGTTTTTCGAAAAAGGTAATAAACAAACAACAGCAGCGATTCCATGTTGGAATGGAGAAACAAGCGGTATATCCTAACAAGAAGAGCTGTAAAGAATGAAAGGAGGGGAGGGAAGAAAGTAGAGAAGAGTCATAGGTCGTGCCCGAAGAGGTATTATAAAACATGCTTAATTATCTGCGAATGGTATATTTATGTCATCGTTCCCGTCACAAATGACGAAAAAGCGTGACATATTCGCTTCAGTAAGTATCGGCTTGAGCTTTTAGGTTTCAAAAGTGAGGTGTTGTTTCTCATTGTAATACAAAATTGTAATATCCACATATAGATAATATGTTATCTATATGTGGATATTGTAATTAATAATGTTAGTGATAGCGGATTTCGTTCCTCCTTTCCACCCGAATTCACTTCCCCCTCCTCACTCCTTCATCTCCACAAGCAATGCTGAATGGCATAAAAAATTTCAGAACGTATCGAATGAAGTTAGGTGGCCAACATACAAGAACTCAAAGTCGCTTCATCATCTTCGAAAACAATTATTATCCACTAAAAATCGATACGAATCTTTCAGCGCATACGCAGCCGTCGATTGTGTGCGAGATTCCTAGCTTGTCTGTATTCGGCTCAAGCGATCGCTTGCTCTTTCATACGCCACAGATGACATCTAGAGAAATGGCGGGGATAAAAGCATGAAATGAAAAAAGTGAAAGAAAGACAAAAGAGGAGAGCGAACATGTGTAAAATGGAAAAGAGAATGTAGATTGGGTAATGGACTTGCTAACAAAACTTCCGACTGGCTAAAAACTATTACTGACCTCATTCAAGCCGTTCTTCATAAGTACTCATTGGAGGGAATGACTGCAGAAACATTACGCATATTAAGAGACAGGCAGAAGAGATACACTCCCTCTCTTACGTTTTCTACTATCATAAATATAACTGTCGTCTATCGAATGAAAAGAACGACCCAGCATTCACGCTAACCCCTCTCAGATTCAATGTCCACGCCCGGTCAACCGGCACTGTGTTACGCAAAGAACTATAACTCCATTACTGCCGAAGGAGCAAAAGCCACCGAGCAATAGGATAACGATACACGTGTTGTTCACAGCACTAACATACACACAAAACACCGAACTTGAACGGATGCATAATGCTGCGGGAGAATTTGAGCAATGCAAAATGACGGTTCCACACCAAACATTCAACTATAAAAGATCGCGCCTCTCTCATACGCTATTCGCAGAACCAAGCAACCTGTCTCCTCCCTAACCCCTCCCTCCTCTCAACCTTCTTCCATATGTACTCGTACAAGGGCCAAATAACCAACCCGCTGCACATGTTGAAAGCAATAACACCCCGTCCATGTTCACGAAACCAATCAAAGCAGCACTTTACTAAAATATTCATCGCGACCTGCGCTTTTTCTCAAAAAGAATATGTGCGTCTGAATGCTTCACATGAATGCGCATGCTTAGCCACATCATCAAGCCAGAAAGGGCAGCTCTACCGCCACTGAATAAAGAGTCAGAGGTGCAGACGACAGCGCATGAGGTTCTAGCCTTCCCAAACGAAACTTTTCGAGATAGCTTGGAAAAAAGCATGAAGGGCTAAATCAATGACAAAGAAAAAGACCATTCTAAAAGATCGCTTAGACGAAGCGAGTTAAGAGTCATAAGCGCTCATGAGTTATTCTATTTATCGACGAAAGCAAACACCTAATAGCGCAAAACAACATGTGTGTATATATCATAGTGGTTGTTGTCAAAGTTGTCAAAAAAAGTTGTTGTCAAAAAAAAAAGAAAACACTACGTCGCCCCACATCACATGACCCTGGTCAGCAACTTCAGTCGAAAATCCGCATATCGAATTATGACCAACTGAGCCTGCTTTTTCCCCTATATTTCTTACCTAATGCTCCACTTTCTAAGGTCCAGAAACGAACATTCGCTTTGGATTGTAATGGAGAACGCCTACAACGTGCGAAATAAAAACGTAAATTGGCACAGTGAACAAAGCGCTTTAACGCAAACTGAAGAGCATACCCAAACTATTAATGAATATCTGATCCGTCATGCAAAACAATAAAAATGATAAAAGAGAATTTTAAACAATTTCGCTGGGGTGGGAGGGGGATGGGAAGTCAACAATCAGATTTTACATAAAGCGCCAATTGGATGTTCACTATCTTCTCGTTAAATTGAAAAGACAAAATTCAACAAAAGTTCGTTCACTCTTTTCCTCCTCTTCTCCTCTCCTTGCTCTGTTCCTTTTTCAAAAAATCCTACTGAATTCCGTTAAAAAACCGGAAAAAAAGCAGCAGTCATCTCCAAAAAAATGCCAGCGAAGTAGCTCTCCTCCCTTTGGACGTTATATTCAAGAAAATATCAAAACCGGCTTTTTTAAATTTAGGATGGAGACTTGCCAACTGCAAAACAGAAATGAAAGCAATCTTAAAGTAACCAGCTCGTGAAGGGTTGACGAATAAATGAACTCGTTCAGTAGAAGCAACTTTCAGATGCCCCACAGTGTCGAGGAGAAATGCCGAGTAAGGCAAAGCACAAAAGAATGAACTGAAGTAAGAATGGCAATTTGTGGAGACAATTTGCTTAACTGCGTCCATCAATTTTATGCAGACTTGCACTCGTTTTACAAAATTGCGCTTAGTTTCACGGACACCGTTCGCCACTACACCTCATTGCGGCAACGATGCAAAATAAATGAAAACACAAATGAATTTGAGCGTGTTAAAAATTTCGAAAAGGAAAGCATAAGCTGTCTTTTCTTTTTAAATTCTTAGCATTCATTAGAAATATTGCATGAAAACTTTTTTCAACACGAATACATATAGAGATTATGCAACATTCATTAGACGAATCCAGCCGCTAAGTGCGGCGTGATGCACTCGGGCACTCGGTCGAGAAATGGGCGCTCAAATCAAATCACACAAAAGAATGCGAAACTTCTCATTAAGCAAAGAAAAAAAAGCGGAGACAAAAAAGAAACGGAAATCGCATAACGTATACTCAACGACTATCAATCAACAACAAAAGTACGAGCGTTACGTACACAATTCTCAACAAAAAACACTTCGTAAAACGTCTCAGTCACAATGATCTACATGCAACAGCTTGTTTTCATGAGTTTGCTTCAATCCCCTCCACTCCCCCCTCATCCTTCTCAATATTTCAAAAGCACATGACTACGAATCCTGACGAAATGAAGCCTCCCCGTTCCTTCTCAAATGGACTCCTCTACAAATACGGAACATGTAAAGCGCAGGTTAAAAACGTTTCATTTAAAGCCAGTTTCTCATGACGAAAACAGTAAAAAGAGGGAAAAAAGACAAAGAGGACGCTGACATAACTGACCCCCAACAGGAGCATCTGCGATTACACGACTACAAGTCAACAACCGACTTGTGCACGCACACATACACATGCACAACGCGCCTGCTTCAAGCAAATGAATATCGTGTTCGAGATGACTAAGTACGACTAGAGCAGATACGAACGAAGCGGGCAACCGCGAAGCAGCGCCACATACAATGATCTATCTACCTACTTTTCAATGGGTGCGCAAAATAACAATCGCTGTGGAATCTTGGCGAATTTATCATATAGAGTAGCGTCAAAACGTAGATCACAACAAAAAAAACTCCCCTCTGGAACGTAGATCATATTCGAATCATGCGGCGCTCAAAAGTAGATCGCAACAAAAAGAGTGCGTTTAAACGTAGAGCAGCACAGCTCATATCACCTTGTTTCCGTAAGCTCTCTTTTGTTGATGCTTCCAGTCTGCTCTAATTACCTCAACTGATTTCGAAGATGGAAACAATTTTCTTAAAGCAATCATATGAACTAATAATGCTCGCACAACGATCACATGAAATCAACGATACGCATCAGTGTGTTAGTACATCGGACAACTCAAAGTAAGTGGCATATAAGACATTACAAACATTTAGTGCAGTACTGCTTGAAGGAATTAACTGAGCATTCGAATTCGACATGATAATGTTAGATTGGAAGCTGAGAAAACAGATGAAACGAGAGTATCACATGATGAGCCCTTCGTTTAAATATAGCGTTCCGAAACAGAGAAAATATCGCTCACAAGAAACCTACTCACTGATAAGACAATTCAAGAATATGAGGAACGAAGGGCGCAAGGGTTCGTTAACTCTTCCAGTCATTCTTTGATGTCATTTGGGTGCCAAACACGCAGAAGCGGATTTCACGACATCAGCTTCGGCAACCCCTCTTTCATCTATGAGCCAACTTCCCGTAAAAACTGAATGAAAAATACCGCTTAAACAAAACATGAAAGAAGAAGAACAAAACCAAACAAAAAACAGATAAAGTTTCGTTTCATAAGGGAGAGTTCAAAAACTGTTTAAAGGTATAAGAATGCAGAACCTTAATCGTATTGAACCTCACAATCTACGTTTGTTCATTTATAAAAGATCATTTGATCTTCTTTCACTCGTGTAAACCACGAACTTCACATATTCGTTTTTCCCTGTAAGTAGACGATTTTCAAACCGCTGTGTCAATGCACCTGCAGTTCCAACGCTTTGAAGGGAACGTTTCTTTCAATAAAAAAGGAGTGATGGATTTCAACCTTTCCAAGCAACCTCCTTTCCTCTGTTATCCCTAGTCGGGAAAGATCGAAGGAAGAAGACTGGAAGGAACAAATTTGCAGTTGTTGGTAATTGAAATAGTGAGTCTATAGTCCACAATATAATAATTTTTTGGGCTTGTGAT
>JPKZ01000756.1:0-18639 GCA_000803305.1 Toxocara canis
AACTAATTTTAGCGCTTAATGATGTAAAAAAATTTTTTAGACATCTTCCACAGCAACAATGACTTATATATGTGCCCATACAAGTATGTCATAACTTCTAGGATAGCATCATTAGCCAGCTGAATAGACAAAATGAAAAATACCTTTGGGGTCGACAAGGCTTACATCTAGAAAGTCGCCATCATCTTTATCACCAGAAAGCGACAACGTCAACTCGTTAAGATGTTGATCGACTGGAATTAAACGCAAATTGGTTCCGCCTCGTTCGCGTACTTCATACATTATGTGCACCTTCAATTCACAACAAAAATATAGATTTAGTGTCTCACATTATACATGGGACGATTAAAACACCAGCTTTTTAAAAATTTAAAATTGGGGTAATATTCATTACAGAAATTCATTCCATTCATACGACCATAGTAGCGAATCCAGTTTTTCAAGAAAACCATAATATGTGTGATATACACGTCTAGACAGCCGAAAACAAGGAAGCCCTTTCTAAGAGTTGCCCAAAAGTTACCTTTTCTAAAACGTTTACTGTCACCTAGAAACATGGGAATTTTAGAATAAAGCTTTTCCCGCATTTGAAAAGGTCAAAAAAACGTAAAGCATTATGCGCATAGAAATTTATGATTCGCTAAAAACAGCGGACATTCGGCTTCATTGATGTAAATTACTACTACTTTTTGGAATGATATTGCGAAATCACTGAAAATTTTATATTACGTTTTCCAGATATTTTTTTAAATTCCCACATTACATGTACCACCTGTTTAGCAAATGCTGCTGGTGGCGAAAATCTCATCTGCGGTACAATAATGTAAGAGAAATGAGCATATAGTTCATTTCATCTCTTGCGGCAAATCCGACGCCAAATTACTTTGTGACCACTTAGAGGAGTATTGCGAAATTTGTGACCACTTAGAGGAGTATTGCGAAATTTGTGACCGCTTAGAGGAGTATTGCGAAATTTGAGAACAATTAGAGCAGTATTATGAAATTCTTTGAAATTGATAATTCTCTCATTTTACTATCAAAACGAAATGCTTACCTTCTTAATGGCAACTGAATGGCGTACGTAATTGAGCACCTTATTGACATCCGTTTTTTCCAAGTGGAAAACTTGCCCGAAGCTTGCAGCTGCGATCTTTTCGTATGTCCTGAATCCGGGATGAGTCCGATCGTTGCAATCACCCGTCATTACGAACACCACCTATAACGATCATTCAGCACTTACCTGACAAAATATCATTAGATTTTTCATTCTGACCTCTTTGCTTTTTCAAGATCGCGTGATGGTCGGATCATACCATAAAATTTGGGAGTAGTAGATATGTATGTCTGTCGCCCCGGCAGTTCCCACTTGTGAACAGGATGCTATGCTCTGTGAAAAATTCGCAATTATGAACTATGACCTATAACGACTACAAGAGGAAAACTTGATATTGTTAATAAACTGATAAAGGAGATATGGTATATGGAAAAATTGTTTAGCATGAATGCAGTGCTGGATTCTCTAACGTGCGTTTAAAAAAAAGCACAGGAAGTGCACATCGGAAAAGCTTCGAATAAAAAACTGCGAAAATTTGGAGGAGATGGATGCTCGCCAACTGTAAATACAGCTCTCTGCTTTCATAAGCCTTCTAGTGACCCGTACATCGTCCATCAGAACAGCAACTGTCCCATCGCTGGCCGGGCAAAAATGCCCATACTTAACATAGCGCTATCCATTTGATTTTGAAGCACTCTTATGACCACGCGGATCTGATCAACTAAACTGCGAACTGAACATATCATGATCATCGGTATACGTACCCTCACCGGGCGTAACCAACTGGAGTGGCGCACATGCATGACACAGCTGAACCTCAAGAGGTATATACATGCCCGTCGGAAATTACAAAGAAAATGAGAAAGACGAATAGGAAAGGCGAAGTGAGCATATTCGCTCGAGAGTAGCCTGGCCGATTTCTTTTAAAAAAAACGATACCTACTCATACACCTCGAAAATTATGAAGCGTTATTTACACGCTTGATCGTGTTAACCCTCTAAGCGCTTATGGGCTTCTTTACCTTAGATCTGCGAAACGCTATGAACCATGCTTTAATCTTAAGTGACTTATACCTTTTGTTTGATGACCAACTAAGATAATTAATGAATTTCTTAAGCACAAATATGAAAGACCCTGATCACTGGGGCATGTGTACTGCTATCTGAAGATGTTTAAAGAATTTTAGCACAATACAATTAGTCTCAAAGTAAGAAATGAGACTGAGTCGTCGCCATTTCAATCTGTCTGTCTACTTTGGTAAAATAAATTCATCTTGAGACGTCCAATGAATGAACAACTGAGAAACAACTAAAAAATGAGTCATAAACATGCGTGAAAACACCACACGTGCGACGACACTAATACGAACTATTTAAAGGAAAGAGTAACCGAGTTACAACATCATACGGCAAACGTTTGGTCTGAAACGTGGCCACCTTTCATCTTGCAAACGTTCTTTGATTTCCATTTTAGTAAAAGGTTAAATGCCTACACATCAGACAAACCAACTTTGCCCGAAACTCATTCACCACAAAATCTCTACAGGTCGGATGAGATCTACGTGTTTATAAGATACCACATGACACCCCTAAATTAGGAGTAGAATAAAAGGCCTGAAACCAACCAAGATAGCGATCAAGGTGATGGATGCATCCATATTGCTTTCTTTGGCAAACGTTCATCGGCACAGACGAACGGATCACGTTTGGGTTATCAACATTCCTGCATGCATTCAATAAACGCTGTCAAAAAAAAAACGCGATCAGTGAGAAGCACCTGTACATTGTCAGCTCCGGTCGGCGTGAACTCAGGTGGTCTAATTTATTCTAAATTTTACCACACAAATGAAGCATGCTGTATCTAAAAGCTAACTCCAACCGACTCGCTTCAACCGACTGAAGATCACGAAATGACTATTAATAACACAACGATAAACCATGTTGCACACAACGATACCATTCACAATTACAACATTTAAGATTTAATTTAGTTATAGTAACATGCAGGACTTCATCTACTTCAACTAGCAAGAGGAGATAACGAAAATCTTAAGAAGGGAACTTCGTTAAAAATGATAACGTTAGATAAACGCGACAAATCACACCTTCACACATCTACAACCAATTATGAACGGAAGCTTATTGGAACGCAAATCGCTCAATGCACAAGAAAATGAATTTTGAATTGTCCAAAAAAAAATTTTCTGCTCAAAATTAGCCAAGCTAAGTAGACAGAGGAATAGATCTTGTAATTTGTAATTTGTAACAATTCCGATTGTAATTGTAGTTGTAACTTGTAATTCGACCTTATAATTTCCTCAATGGGGAAATTTGGAAGAAGGATTTCAAACAACATTAGCGCTATCTGCTAAAAACTGTATCACGTTCATGTGCGATCGAAAACGCCCATCAGTCACTCGATTTCAAGTTTGGCACTGTTGTTGCGAATCATCACCATGTTACGTACATGAATGAGGATGCACTAATTGTTCATAAAGTACGAACAAAGAGTGGCACAGCCTGGCAAGTGAAAGTTCAAAAAAAGAATCCCATCAATAACCCCAGGTCACAATTTGTACTTAGCGGCTAGATGATTTGCTGATGGTGCTCAACAAATGCTACAACACAGATCGTTTTTCAGGTACATTTTAAATGTCGAGTACATTACTATTGTGAAAGAAATATGGCAAAAGATTTCGCTGAATCACCGAAATTCAGTGACTTTTCTGGGTATGTTGAATGTTGCGAATGATAACCTTCGCCAAATCAAAGCTGAATGTTTAAGAGGGTAACTAAACAGCGCAATACTCGAAAAAAAAACAATATCGAACTATTTGCATTTGTCGAGCATTTTCTTCCAAAAGTCGTGGAAAAAGAATAGATGCAGCATCAAAGCGAAATAATAATAGGGTCCTCATTTTAGGTTTATGCATAAGGCGCCTCTTATGCGCAAATAAAGGACTGCTTAAGCCGTACGTCTTATACTCTCGACTAGTGATCACTCCAAGATACGATATAAAAGCATTGTTCAGCTTTAATGGACAAGTAGGCGTACGTTTTACGCTATTGCCCAATTTCGTTCGTTTACCATAAACCTAGTCTAAATTGCAACCGTAGCACCGACATCTATTGGCTGAAATATCATTTTGAACGTTTGAGTGTTGCGCTACGAAACAGAGTTTCAATTTGATACTCAAATGTTTCAAACGATCACATCTAATTAGGCGAAGAAATATTCTTACTCCTATTCTTACCGCTCGGGCCTTTAGTGCGATGTCTCGATGTTACCTGAGGCAATCGCACGCCGAGCAACAGCCATCCCTTTGGCTATTGTAGCTAGTTGTTAAGTACCACCCGCTAACTGGCTGTCAGTGGTGTGTGGCGGGAAGCAGCCGGGAATCGAACCCAGGTCTCCGCGCATGCGAGGCGGAGCTCTACCACTGAGCTACTGCCAAATGAAGAAATAACAGCACAAAATTGAAGAGGAAATACTTTGTCTATGAAAAAAAGGACCATTGAAAACAAAAATTGTGCATCATCAAACCGGCTGACAATGCAGTGAGTAGCACGGAAAAAGAAAAATGCCTTTCAACAATCATAATTGGCTAATTCCATAATTCAATAATAGCTCAATGTTGCGTTTTAGAGACTGACTGTCAACGACAAAAATTCCATTACAGTTTTGCGGTTGATACTTTTTCATAGCAGGTTAAATTGCGCTAAGCGTTTTAGCTTAACAAGTGAACGTCGTACGTTTCGAATTGTGGTTCCGGTTCCGAATTTTATAAATTCTGCATATGTCGTTACACAAAAAAAAATAAAATTAATAAGAATTTGCAATTAGCAAGATGCTCCCCGCTGAAACAACTTCAACCAAAGGAAGGGAATATGTTTGAACAGCAATGACATATACGATTAAAACAAACGATTACTAAATGGAAACTGTTTCTGAATTGCCGTCATAAATTTCAGTTTTTAATCGTCATTAAAATAGATACGAAAACTATAAAAAACATAAAGTCTGGACTGATAAGGAACAAATGTTGGTAATAGTACCTGACGAGGCGAAAAAAAGCCTCCTTCTCTCTATTGAATCCTCCTTCTAAGAAGCTTAGTTCAAAAACAAAGACATGGCTGCAGTATTAACCATCTAAAGTGACAGAAAGAAAAAGAAATGAAGAGAATTGTGCAAAAATGGTTTTAGAGAAAGTTAAAAATAACACGCCAACTTTTTTCAAACACTTTACAATTGTTTTCAAAAAGAAACGTTTTTTCCCAAATATTTTCGCACTTTTTCAAACACTTTTTTCTCTCGGAACGTTATCGTCCATTAAAGATGACACTTCTGCTATATCTTCAAACGAAGGCGCCGAGTCTGAAACAAACGCGTGAGTTCTAAATGCTGTAAGTGTCTAACAATACAAATCCTAAATGCGGCTAACGCTTCATGAAATAAACGATGATGAGTGAAAATTTGGTTAAAATGGCTCGAACGGTAAATCATCTGGTCGAAAAGTGTAACTTAGCAGCCACCAGCTCAACATGCACAGATACCTACCGCACTAGATACATGCCTGCATCAGATACATACCTGCACCAGTCATAACGCATAATTGGTCAGTGATCCTCATTAAGGCCATTTACAGTACGATATCAGTAACATAATTAATAGAGTAGAAATTCGAACAGCTGCAGCTACAAGATCATGACGACTCAAGGAGTTTGAAAAGTAAGAAGACTAGTTCCGGAGGGCAGCAGAAGAGAACATAACATATGAGGAAGTATAGAAACAGCGGATAAGAAGCCTCCTCATTTGGAGAGACAATCAGTGTATATGTTAAATTTTGTTTCAAAAATTTCTGGAATTTTATCTTCTGCATGACATCCCTTTATTGCTGTTTCCGCAATGATTGTAACATTATTTCCGGCCGCAGTTTACTGCCGTTCAGATCGTTGAATCATGACGATAGGGCAACTATTCAGAAAGCCATTTCCTGCTCTGATCTAAAATAACAAAAAGAACTTTGTATGGACAAGCATCAAATGTGATGATAAAGGACCACTGATTCCAAGGCATGGCGAAAATATGAAGTAAATTTTACAAAGTTAAAATATCGCGCTATATGTAAATTTCCCTCTTGATTAATTACTCTTGTCAAAAAATTTCTACAGTCGTGATTTTAAAAAAAAAAGATCCTAAACCACAATGCCGACGACAAATTCAGCTGAAATCCACGCTGAACTGTTGAAAATGTAAAGAGTAATCTAGGAATATTTTTTTCCGATACTCTGGATGATGATGTTGTTCTTTGTTCCAGAATTCCGCGCAGAATACGACTAGCACAGTGCCATCCATAAACGCATATGTGATTTGGTTTACAATCAGTTATAAGTCGTAAAGACAAATTCAAAAATTAATTACTCAGTTGCAAATCGAAGTAATAAAATCGCATGAAAATGAGCACCTCGGTAATAAAGATGATTATTATCAAATATAAGATACCCTTATCATGAAATAACTTTAACAGGCGACATTCAATTCGAAAGCGCTTTTAAGCATGCTTTTTTGTCGACTTTTTACAGTTTAGCGCCTATCGATAAAACCTCATTCTTTAAGTTATACAGATTTGTTGCAAAGTTTCCTTGTGCTAGACTAGTTTCTTTCTTACCAAATTCGGAACGGCGCTTAGCTAACATTCAAAAATCGATTTACAATCCTTTCTGTACCGGAATCAATAAAGGAGAACGTCCAAAAAATAATTAAATAAAAAGAATTTGGCTTACTTAGTGTTGGGATATTTAGCGATGGACTAGATTAACAAATAAATCGTCGATTAAGAGTATATTATATGATGTCCTCAGTAGATAAGAAACACAACAGCTAATATCAAATCATCCCTAGTGCAAAGTCGAGGCATTTAAGATCACATTTCTCTTTCGCTTCATTTTTAACCACAAAACCATAAATGCAGAATGGCCGTATTTCTGGAAGCAGTGCAGTTAGCATTTTGCTGCTCAAGGAGAAATCTTAACAGAAAAAGGATGACACAAGATGCATATAAAAGTTGCGAAGAAAAATTACTATGAACGGAATAGAAAAATACATATTTTCAAATGAATCGTTATTCATATATATGTATATATATGTTTATATATACATGATATATATATATATAAGTATACGTGGGTTTCTATATATAAAATATGCCTGCATATATAAATATATATATATATAACGTGGGTTTATACATGATGTACTCATCGCCGTAGGAAATTGAAGTTTGCTCAATCTCCAATGAAGCTGAAACCAAATTTCTCGGTAAGGATATCGCCTTCACATTTCGCCAACCTTTTGGAATCTGTTTATATGTTTTTGATGATGTAAGGAAAAGATTATATTTGAAAAACATCAGTGACCCGAAATGCACCAATACGAGCAGTTCGCTGTGTTTGCGTCTCTGTATCTATAAACACTGCACTCCAATCGTATAACTAAATCCCTACATATACCAAAAATGCTTTTCTAGTGCTGAGTGGACGTCAGTTTGGTCAGTTTGGTCCGTCAAAAATGTAGCGTATAATTACTTGGGAAATTTTCTTTCCCACAGATTTGCTTGCTAAAATTTCACGAGAAAAAGAATTCTTCGGTCCAAAAGAAGGGACTTCAATTACGATTACTCATTAGCAGAGAATATGTTCAACGTACACTTATGTACTCCTTATCTACACTTAATGATCAACATCATAATTGAGGTCATAGGCAAAGAGATAAGGTAAACCACTGCGGCTTTTTTCTTCGGCGTTCTGTCCTGTTTATCTATATATAAAGCATTGCAGTATGAAATTGTTTTCACCAGGAGAAGCTTAACACCAGTTTTGTTGAAATTTCACTATTGCATTTGCTCCAGCAATATCCAACAATTACTTGATTGAAGTAAAAAAATCGCACACCCCCATTAGTGCCTTGAGTTTAACGAATTTTGGTGTTAAAAAATGGCAGAATTTAAAACCATTTTAAAAAAACAAGACGGAAACCTGCACAAAAAGGGAAAAAAAACGCCGAAAACACTAAACAAACAGCAACAAAAAAAACACACAACGTTTCATTGCCAACAGAAATATGGCAAACGGTTTTTTTCTGCAGAAGCGGTCAGAGTGTCTATGTTTACTGAATGCGATCATGAAATAAAGCGTACAAGCGCTTGCTGGGAAAGATACGGAGCATTGGGGCAAAAGCCATAACTGTAAAGTCAGGAAGCGAAACTGCCTATCAAGAGAAATTACTGTATTCTAAGACATGTAGTATTAAATTTTACAGTACCAGATGGAAAGCCATTGAAGATGTTTACCTCTAGGCTACATAATGAACGCATACTTTGTTGCTGGAGTTGTTGGTCCTGGACGCCAAAATACAAAAGAAGATAAGTATCACGAAAACCATAGTCAGAAGCGCATTTCGATGGAAGGGAATTTTCATTTACCCATCGAACAGCAACGATGTCATTCAAAAGCTTTTCCAAAATGAATGCAAGAAAAAACTGAAAAGAAGAGAGAGAGAACTCTCGTTCTAATTTATATCAGAACTCGGTAGTTGAATGTTTGCAGTTTTGAATCCATAAAGTTGCACTTCTGGAACATTCTTCAGTACTTGAGCGTGGAGAAGTGATCGCTTTGTCGCTAGTTTCATTTCGCAGTGAAGGAGTGTAACTACGGTTCTGGGTCAAACAGCCCAATGATGGTCTCCCACCGTTATAATTTTTTTTTCACTAACCATTAGCGAATTCTGCTTCAAGCACACCACTTGCAATCATTGAAAATAACCAACCGAACTTTGTTTCTCCTGAATCAGGTTCAAAATTTGATCCTCGAGATGATAGTCTTTGGAACGCGCATCAGTGAACACGTAGATGAATGACGAAGGCAATGCGGTTTCCAACGCTAATTGGATCCCTTCAAAACGGCGTATATGACGTTCTTAATATTGCACGTTTGGCAACAACCAGTTGAAGCCATTCTTTGAATTAGTCTCCACAAAAATTGAAGGAATCGCTTGTGTACGATGAATTTTTGACAACGACAACAAAGGCGTGATTCCGTAAGAACCACAAACATTTTTACCGTCTTTCGCACCCTGGTCCGGGTTGTGGCAACCAACCTTCCTCTTCTATTTCAATTTTCCTGGAACTAACTACAGAACTCTGTTGCTTGTTGCTATTATTTCTATCCAGCATGCTTCAAGAGAGGATGAAATCAAAATCCAAAATCGCGCAGAAGTTCAATTTTTCAGAAAACGAGATGCTTTGTCCCAAAACTAACAGAAGTGTCCATTCCTGTATAGGAAGAGCAAAAAAAAAAGAAAGAATTGAATTCTTTTTCGAGTGAGCCAACAAGGCGATGGGCATCGACCGCGACCAGCTTATAACAATTTGAAATTTACGTTCCCCAACTGAACATCAGGAATTT
Organism: Toxocara canis; assembly: GCA_000803305.1. Taxonomy (NCBI): domain Eukaryota; kingdom Metazoa; phylum Nematoda; class Chromadorea; order Rhabditida; family Toxocaridae; genus Toxocara; species Toxocara canis. The sequence continues at coordinate 9,518 of JPKZ01000756.1, forward strand.
CTCTTCACAGAAACGGGCTTTAAAGCTCTCTACTAGGATATAGGTTAAGTCTACAGGTTTTTTTTTCAGTTTAAAAGTGGCACTCTTTTCAACTGCGAGAAATAAGTCTTCCGTTGTTACGATTAATCAAGCAAAAAAAGGCAGGGCAGCGCTCACACATAAATAGACAGATAGATTTCAGCCAGACAGACGCATGGAACTTAGCAACTCAAATCCTTCTGTCTTCAGTCGAAGTACAAATTGTTCGAAATTTCAGGCAAGAAAGACTTCCTTTCGAAATGATCTAAACCCATGCAAACCTCTTATTCAAAAAATCTCTCTGAAGGTCAGTCACTGAATGATACGTCGTTGTTAGCCTAATTGATCATCCATATAGAAACTTACCGCTTAGTGTCATTTCAGGACAATCGCCACCGCCAACAACATGCACCGAATTGAGATGCCTTTGGAAGGCATTCGAATCTGTTGTAGCGAACACTGGTCCAACTCCTCAAATTAGCAAAAGTACATTTACGCGTTGCTTTCCAAAAATACATATTTTTCCTAAACCTTGCTAAAGTTTCGCTTATATTACTTAACTTAGTTTCGCCATTTTATAAAAAACATTGAAAATAAAAAAAAATAATGCAAAGTTCGAGTAACTTATACACGAGACTAGCAAGAGCATATGCTTATAAAGCATACAAAACTAGCAGATGTTTTACAAATATCTCTATCCATCATTTATGAAACATGTATAAGTGTGTATGCAAAAAAATTGGTTAGGCTCGAAACCTCTAGGACAGGACATAGCCATAAAGTTTATACCATATCGATATCAGCGCTTTAAAGTTTAATGCGGAATATTTTCAATGAAAACTTGTTTCCCCACAAGTGTCATTTAAAAAAAAAAATAGCAGACGTTGAAGCTTGGATTGATTGCGACACTATGCAACGATGGAGTGGCACTTACTTGATTGCACACTTCTTACACTGCGTATGTACTCCGTTTTTTTTCTTTACGGTAACATAACTTAGCTGTTCACACATTTTGAAATCTTTATTCGCTCTTTATTGCAAATCGTTCCTACCGCCTCCAATCAGTGTACCTTTTTTCCTCGGGCTTCATTCCCGAATCCCACTGAGCAACAATGAGCATATATTGTTCGCTTGTGGTTGAGCTTTTGCAAAAGAAGGCAGAAGCGAAGAAAAAGAATGTTTGACTAGTGGCGGAAACCATGAAATAGCATCAAAGGGAAGCGACGCGCTCCAGGGAAGAGATCTTTCTTCAAATGAGCAGCTATGATTAACAAAGAAAAACTGCTTCTAATATTTGCTGAGATAATAGAGGGAAATGAGTATGGCAAACGATGGTTAAGAGAACGAATGCCGCATACAACGAACGGGTGGGCAGCAACAGAAGATAGAGTAAGGCCTGCCTACCTCTGAAGAGATTTAGCAGGTAGTAGTTGAACCAAGGAAAAGGTGAGCGGTGATAATCTGATACAAAAACAAGGGGAGATCTTTTCACAATGAATATTTCGTTGAATTGAGTATACATGGGACCATCAAACGTTATAAAAGCTCATAGAAGTGCTCATTTGATAAATTATGGAAAGTGAACCTAAAAGTACGTTTACTTTGAAAAATGCTAGAGCATATTGCTGACTGCGAGCCACTTAAGTGTCTTTTTTATATCGACATTCTCTTACTTAAGAACGAAGAAAAATTCCATAAAGAAATAGAAAATTATTGCTGCGTGGCGAAAAATCGTCTCATCTTTTTGAAAACATGAGCCACTTAAGTGTCTTTTTTATATCGACATTCTTACTTAAGAACGAAGAAAAATTCCATAAAGAAATAGAAAATTATTGCTGCGTGGCGAGAAATCGTCTCATCTTTTTGAAAACACTTTAGCGGACAACAACGATGAAAAGTTTCTTGGAATACTCCATTAAACTTTCGCAGCGTTTTCAAAAAAATGCAGAAACTTGTTGCCTCACTAAATGAGAAACATAGGCAATTTTTTGGTTTCCCAGCAATATTTTTTGGATGCTTAGAAAAGAAGTAACGGTAAGAAAAGTGGCCTTTAAAGGAGGAATAATTGAAAAAAACACAAATGAGTAATCTTATTTTTGAAAATGCTTAAAATTAATATTTTCAATTTGTCAACTTCAACGTCAAAGCGATTGTCACTCAAAAACTACACGGTCACCACGCCGTCTTATCCCTCAAAACAATCAACGCTTATGACTTTCAGTGCAACTGTATGACACCAGTTCTATATGTATGCCTCCTAAAAACGATGAAAATTTTGCCCTCAAGGGAAAAGATAATGCGGAAAAATGAAAAACGGAAAATCGTTTATTTGGCGTTTCCAGTAGCGAAACATTTATCCGATAGTTTATCTATATGGTAATGAGCTAGAGCGACAAAAATGATCGTTGAATTTAGGAACAAATCATTTTTTTTTAAAACATTCCACTCATGACAGTAGATTATACCTTCATTTCCGGTATTGTCCACGCTATCTAAATTGAAATCAAACCTTGGTTTATTTATTTTTTGGTTCAATTATCGATGTGAATATAAAGCATTCTCAAAAATACGAATTCAATAGAAACGTGTGCAGTTGGTTATGTCGATTTGGGTATATACTCCAGAAAATTTTACTCACTTAGCACTTTGTTTGTGCAATCCACAACTAGTTATCGATACCTTTCTTCATATATTACCACAATTTCTTTTCACCATTTGTTTGCTCTTTTAAATTTTCAAAAAATTTTAAAATTGTTCGGCTCGCTTTCTCCTCCTCATAAACATCTTTTCTGAAGCAACATGTGTTAGTAAGTGCAATGATAGATGATACATGTGTCTATAGTAAGAGACATTATCCCTTCTTATTACACAACACACACATATTCATCGGCAATTCTTCGAGTATCGGTCAAATTTCACTATTCGAGTACTTTCGAGTACTTTTTTCCCAAATATACTCGGTTGCTGCTGCTATTGTACTTTCTAAGAGACTTTTGCTTGATTTTTATGCATAGGAACGGAAACATTATATTCTTAAATGTTTATAAGAGGCTGATTTGGCTAATAGCTTCTTCTCACATTTACGGTTAGCAAAGTATTCAATATCAGAAGCAAACTAAACGAATTTCTAATTTTTCATGATTCGTATCGCATGGAATGTTTTGCTAATCCCGATTGCGACAGGTAAAAAGTATTCGTTCGTTTGAAGTATTTCTATTCATCAGGGAGTACATCAGCTAAACTTGAAAGAAACTGTTCGTTAATGCTCTATACCTCCATATATCTTCCAAGTACACGAAGTAAATCATGTATTTTTAACTTCTTTATCCGTTCATCCACACTCAAGCAATCGGTCTGCATAGGCATGACAGACGGCTTGCCAAAATTAAACAAAATAGGAATTTGTATACTTATGCGGAAGAATTGTCTTTTTGCCTTGGCATTTCCCTTCCTCACTTTTCCTCCTTCACATGTTCCCCTAAACATATTTTTAAATAGCTAATGTTGGCGGATATGGAAAATAAACTGCCGCATTGTAGACCTTTTGTCTGACCGGCAAAACAACCAATTGTTATTTTTAAAAAATTTTACAGAAATATAAAATAAAACTCATCGGCTTTGCAATCTCAAATAACACGACAAAATACGACAAATGCAAAAATAAACTTTTTATGATTCATAAAAATTCATAAAAAACTTTTGATTCATAAAAATGTTATGAACATTCAAGCAGTGAACTAAATCATTTCTTATGCTTAGCGGAGTTTGTATTATAAGAAAAAAATATATAAATACATATATAACAACTCAAGTGCTACAAAAAAAACGATTAGAAAAAGTTGCATACTTTTTGCAAAATTAATGAAATTTCTGCGCTGTATTATCATTTCATTTCATAATCTTGTTCGCTATTTCTTGTTGCATTTTCTTAGTCGTATGCAATAGAACATTTACACACACAAAGAGACCTCATCGCTGTTAAAATGGCATTGAGAAATCGAAATGATCGAATGCAATTGAATGCAATGCGATCGAATGCAAAATCACAATGCGTAATTTATTGTGCATGAGATGCAATGCAATGGACGACTCTTAAAATCAATGATGTGTGACTGACTTTTTGTTGGTAAAATAAGATGCTCTAATATAGTTTTTTTTTGAAACATAGATTTTTCTGCCGAAATTTCTTCAAACGATACAAAAAACGACAAATATAAATCGCTTTGTGATTTTATCTTTTGTCAGCAGAATCTAGAAAAACCGAATTTCCGACGGATAGTGAATAGTTTTTTCTTTTTTTTTTGGTGATTAAGCAGCATTAGTGTTTGCATATAGTAAGGTGTTTCAAGCTTAATTTAATCAGTTGTAATTCATCGAATTTTCCCCCCTCCCCTGGACCACAGCAATACAGTTCCCCGCCCCCCTCCCCTCGACCACCACAATTTCCAAGCTCACAATACAGCCCTCGTTCGCTAAAAAATTCGCTCCCATTTTTCTACCGATGATAGTTCGCATAAGCCTCATTCAAAAATTCATTGATCTCTTTAAATTCGTTCTCCTTCACCGATCGACGTGTCATTTTCCGCAAGTCGATTTCAACCTCGCATTTAAACTCCTCTTTGGGCATGGTGCTTCGCGCAACCCTTTCATGTCAAATCCTGTCTCTCGTTCCGCATGAGGTTCCTAATGGTTGGGGAGAGCCAAAATGCCACAATCTCCACGGTTTCACTCTTGCTGTTTTACAGTTCTCTACTGTACTCCGAACTACATCAGCGACACTTCTCATTCCTAGACCCCAATTTTTTCTTCGAGCCAAAAAAAAACTTGCCTTAAATTGTCTATTAAGCTATGATCCATGTTGCCAAGTTTATTGGGCGTTATAAATCAATTACTGAAACAGACCACTGAGATGCCAAAATACGCGCAATAATTATTTTGGCCAAAATTATTTCGCCATCGCTGCTGAACGATTCCATATTGTGTTCCAAAGTGTTTGCAGAAAATAGAAAATTGTGAATGCTTGCTTGTTGACGCAATAGTATTCGACTCTCTGGAAATAAAAGCTAACATAATTGCTCATTCATTGAGTACCTTAAGCCTCAAGACGTTCAACTGTGAGTAACTTGCAGAAAGAACATTTTCTTTAGCCAATGAAACGATTCTATGGCCAACTTAGACAAATGTGTTACTCGGCCACCGATAAACTTCAACTGAAATCGCTTTCAGCTTACAATTTATAATATTTTTACAATTTATAATGTTTCGAACAAAAAGAGCATTGGGAGCATTTTCTAAGCGCGCCTTCATTTCGTTTAATTTGCTGATCAATTTTGGGTAAACTTTTTGAAACGTATGACGTTAGAACGAATGCTAGAAACGTTTTAAAGTTGTTTAATGGGCGCTTTTGAAATGGGCGTTTGCATCTCAAATGACCACCATACGTCTCACCAACAAACGAGGTGACAACTGACCGATCGGTAATTTGATATCTATTCGGGAAATGACCATTCACTTAGAAAGTAAAGCAAAGCAAAGCAAAAGCACTGTTGCAATCGTTTAGTGCTCGAAATAGTTTAATAGAAAGGAAAATTTTTAAGGAATATTATTGGAAAAAATTTCAAGCAACAAAAATAAAAAGTAACAAAAAGGTAATTCATGATTGTGAAACGAAACTCGTAATGATCGACAATGCACTGCTATTGTTTCTTAACGGCACACTTCGAAAGCCGGAAAAATCAAAGCGAACAATCGCTTCACAACATTATCGAATAGTGAGAAAATTCGAGCTATCTAGACGACAATTATTCACAGATGTTTCGAAAATTTTGCTTAGAAGTAGAAATTTAAAAAATTCAAGTTAACAATTTAATTTCAAACTTTCAGCAAATAATATCGACCACCCTGAATTCAACTGTTAATCTTCTGGATTTTCTTTACGTTTCTTCCTCGTTTTTGTTCATAGTCCTGGAGCTCATCTTGCCCCACCACCACCTTCATCTTCCTCTGCACTAACAATACCATAAATGTGATAGCTTCTCTTTCTAGCATAAGATTTACCCTTAAGTGAAGCATTCGCAAAACGACGTCAAAATGTTAGGCCTCAAAAAAAAAGGCGCAAATCAAGTATGGAATATATTCCCAAACGTATAAATCAAAAAGAATTGCGTAGTGAAGAAGTTTGTCAGCGCGCGCTTATGTCCCTCTCTTAATACTAAATGCTCCTCAAGGAATAGCTAAATGATATTTTATTCAATCTTTAAAGCGTCTCATCGTATTTCTTTCAAATTTTTCAGTATTTTTTTCGTCAGTTTTAATAATATTTCAAATAGTAAACCATAGTTTCCATATTATGTAGCGCGATTTGGCAAATACGATTAAAAAAAGAAAAAATTTAGGGAAAAAACAAAGAAGCGGATAGAAAAAAAATTAAAACCATAAAGAAAACGCAATATCAACATTTGTATTTTCTGTTGCAGATTTATTTATGGAACTTAAAGTTATACTTTCATGTCAAAGTTTATATGCGGCAAACATTGTTAATTTATGACTTCATACGCCGATGATACAATGAGAAGTGAAAGAGGACACCGAGAAGTTGTTTTTAACGAATTCTAGTCAACCTAAACAGTTCAGGCATCAAATTTCAAACAGTTCGTAAATTACAATCCATATCCGTTATTAGAAGTGTCTCTATTTATTGGATAGCATTGTTCAATAAAGGTGTGCGATGGTGCATCCCTACCGTACATCGCAACGCATCTACGTCATTCTAATCGACAAACATTGATCATAAGTTTAAAAAAATAAACCACAGATAAATACAGGAAAAAGAAAAGAAGTAAGTTACGCAAATAAAAAACTAACGTGGATCGTGGAAAGGTACATAGACGTAATTATAAATAAGTTTCTCTCGTTGCCTGAGAACAGTGTCCAAAATTTTTCTTGCTCCATCTTGCACTTGTATCAAATCGTCGTTCATCGAGCCAGTCGTATCGAAAACGAACGTTAATGATGACGTACCCGGTGGAGCCCTTTCTGGTGATGAGGCCCAAACAAGGCCTATCAGAAAGGCCTCAAAGAGGGCCTCAAGTATCAGCTTATCACTCACAAAAAGTTCCTCTAAGCATAGCGACATTATAAATAAGAGGCACGATCATCATAAGATGTAAGCAATGACATCAACGCAGTTGATGAAAACATAAAGCTAAGAACGAGTACAAAAAGCATAAAAAAGATGGAAACAGAGACAGCAACAGCAAAAAAAAATGAAAAAGACCGAAGCGATCGTATAAACAATGCTGCTATTTCGAGCTTCATCTCGACGAAAAACTCGCTGACAATCATTCTAAGCGTTGAGAATTTCTCGACAAACAACTGTGCTGAAATGTGTCTTCTCAGGTCAGCACTTTTCACTGGTAGAACTTAGAGATGTACTCCAAAGTAAATGAAGCCCCACACTCTTTTGTATCGTTATAATCGTTGAACTGATGATCTGATCGAAACCTCACAAACGATTTATCTCGGAATCAATATTTCGTTTTTAATACTATCAAAATGCAATTTTAAAAGACAGAAGTAAATTCAGGACTACAAAGTAGATGAAACATGAATCCAGCACTTCATAGTCGCCGCTAATGAAGAAATGACTAAGCAAAATTAATCCTTTATTAATTGCTCGAAAATAGCTTCAATTTTAACTGTTTTCCTAAATTGTTGTAACTTGTTATGATATAGTCTCCTTTTTTTAGAGAGTTCACTCGATAATCTCTATAATAAGTGAAAAGTTCAGAAAACAGCAATTTGCTCTCAAGTAAAATTCACTACACATTTTTGCTTCGCTTATTTGTGAACAGTTCCAAGAAACTAGACGAGAAAAAAAAACAAAATTATAAAAGAAAAATTATTTGCCAGCAAAAAAAAGAATAAATTCGTACCACTCATTTCCCCTTGAGAAAAAGAGCAACTGAAGCATATAAATGGAGAAGCATGAAGAGCGAAGATGTGGAATGAGCGCTTGGTTTTTAAAATGTTGTACTGGTTCAGGTGTGGGCACTAGCAGATGAAGTGTAGTACATAAAAATAATTAATGCGCAAAAGTGTTCCAAAGTGAAAGTTGATTGCCAGGAGATAACAAACAAATCCATTAAAGGACAGTTAGAAGTGACATAACAAAAGAAAGCGTTATTTATGATTCCTGGTTAGGCAAATACCACACAGAAGGCCTATGCCAAAACGTTGAGCCTGATGGACTGTTGTAAGGAGGGGCGGTTCGGTTCTGGTCCCGTTGGGATTGTGGCTCTGGTCAGAACTGAGGAACAACTCTCATCCTACACAGCTATTCTTCGCGGCACGCGGCCATCATTTATCACCAACTGCAGTCGTTTCAGTGTTTTTTATCGCTCCACCCATATCATAATGCGCATTCCCTATGCTCAGCATTTACCCACTATATTTACTTAATTCAATTGTCCAAGATCAACATAGCCGACGGCATCCATTTCAACAATGGCAAACTCCTACACTACGGTCGTTTACTATTACAAACCCAAACAACAGCCATCGTTTGCCCTTCTCAAACAAATTACACCATCATCATTTCATCATCAATCGATTTACTGATCGTTATTTTCCAGAACAAAAAAATCACGTACGAAATAAGAACCGATCAATCGATAAAGCTAAATTCATTTGCGTCGCCGAAATTCCTATAAACGTACTGCCTCATCGAATAGGAAATTAAACAGCTAGTAAATTTTATGATTTCTTACTAATACATTAAATTACGCGCATATTACCGCTTTTTTTAGAAGTGGAATGGAAGAAAAAAAAAGCTTCGGCTGGCGAAGAAAAACAATTCTTTTTTTTCCTTGAGTTATGGAATAATCTACAAAGCGCGCCAGCAGATCGCACAGCAATTGCTTTCTGCAAATCTGTTTAAAACTGTAAACACACGACAAGCGAATGAACAATGTTTAACTGCGAGCAAAAATTGGTGCTTAACCCACAATCAAGCAGTTAGTTGCCTTTGACGCGTACTGCGAAAAATGATAATACGGCAATTTGCTCGAGACGTCGAACCTGTACGACCCCCCCCCCCCCCCCCC
>JPKZ01000756.1:23384-37800 GCA_000803305.1 Toxocara canis
TTACGTCCTGAAACAAACACGCAAAAAATTTCCCTACATGCATCAGGCTGCAACACTCGTAAGTGGTATCCATTCCAGACTTGACATAGTTGAAATTGGCATCCGTCAATGGAGCCCTTCCACCCGTTCTATCTGTTTTCTTTTTCGCGTTTGATGTCAAATGAGTTAACTTAGAATTCAAAGTAGTAATGTATGCGAATGACATTTAGCTGCTATACTCCTGCCAGCCGTGCGAAATCCACAAAGTGAAAGAAACAGTAAAAATCAACCTAAAGAAAATCAAAGAGTTTCTTTTCTATGCAAATGGAACTCAACCAAACAAAACAACTATCACCAAATTTGGCAATAAGTTTTTCTTGATGAAGCATAGGTAGAGCTAACTACACCAAAAAAAAAAGACTTACGACCACTCGGAATTCAGAGATCCATCTTTTAAATAGTGTTAGAAGTTTGGGACTGACCTATGACCTTTCCAGAAACGCTTCCCAAAACCGGCTAGAAGTTGTTGTACTCCGCTTCTCAATCTATGAACGTTATGTCCATAGTTAAAGCCCGACACTGCCGTTCCCTTTGTTGAATGCCCAATATGATCTCGAAACTCAGACTATTCGCTCAGATAAGAGAGAGCGCGGCTAAGACAGATTTGAACTTCATGTAAAAGATAATCAACAAAATACAATTCGAGTAAATTACAACCTGCGCAAATTTGGTCTGGTCAAATCGTCTCACCGATCGTTCGAATGGAGTGAATTTTAAAAACTGTTTGACAGCATGCTCCAAGTAGCGGTTGTTAAAGCTTTAGAAAGCACTGGAACGCACTGCAGTAGCTACTTTGAGAATATTATCGAAAAAATTGTTCATGACAAAACACAGGAGAAGAATATCATGAAAATGGCAAATCAAACAACAACATGGGACAGACGAGAATTAAGCATCGCACAACAACTTTCTTAAGCCGCGCTCGATGAACTGCTGTTTTTACGAAATGCTTTTATTTCTAGTTTTGAGTTTCCCTCATCCCTATCGCGTCTTATCTTGCTTTGTATCATCTCTTTTGCTTTCTATACCATAAAGTCCGTCCACTTACCCGCCTCGTTCTCGATGAATTTAATAAGCGCGTCAAAGGTATATCTATCGTTTAAAAACGGTCCATTTCCAAAGAGAAGTACTGCTAAGTATTGTGGTAATGTTTTACCGTACTGCTAAGTATTGTGGAAGTGTCACATCAAAAACCCCCGTTGTGCCACTAGCGATTCCGCGAGAAAGCGATCGCTTTCGTTTCAATTTACCCAAGATACTCAAACATTTGAAGATACCACAACACCTGGCTTCAATTAACCCAACGGTGTTGAGCTTCGACAAAAATAATTTTTTATAGCATGTTATTCGAATAGCAATTTCGTGAATAAAAATCTAACGGCCCTAGTTCAAAAGTGTGACCCCAAAATTTAAAAAATCCTTTATGAAAACAAAAAACCTGCAATTTTGGAACTGTTCAATTCTAAGCATTCCTCAATTCCTCAGTTCCAGAAGACAATCATATCCAAAATATGGCGGCAGTCTCGCTTACGTGCCATAAATAACCCTATTGCCGATAACCTTACGTGCAAAAAATATGCAAATAAATAACCTTATGGCCGATAAGAGCAAAACGCTATGGAATGTTTTAGCTGTTTATGCATCGTAACTATAAAAGATCGTCTTAAATTTACCAAAAAGTTGGCGCAACCTAAAGTGTAGCTCGAATAATTTAGCAGTTGTTTGGTGACTGTACGCAAATGTATAGCGCTTTTGTTACGCACACAAGAAATGGGCAAACAATAAGGTGTAAAGTTTTTGTCTCATTCATCGTCTCAGCGACTGACCGACCAACCGACCGATCGACTCCTACCATTTTGTCCCATGTAAACAAACATTCATAAAAAGTCACCTCAAAATTTGTCCGTAAATTACTTTATAGATAAACTAATGGTTAGCAAATGCCATAATTGGCTAGCTGTTAGCAAAACTTAATAACTCCATCACTGTTTAAAATTCCTCATTGATGTTGGATATGTTTTTGAAATAGACATAAAGTGATGAGGATAACCGGATGTGCTTGTATGTAATTTGGATGCGTTTCGGCAGTGCTTTCAATTCATAATCGAATAAAATTAGTTAGTAAACTTAAAACAAATGATAGTTATGAAATTACAGAATATTTTCAATGCAATCTTGATGATCACCATAACTTTAAAAAAAAAGATCGCTAAGTGAACTCGATCGGCCAATGTTCTGAGTTTGAAAGAGTCATAAAACTGAATGCTGTAAAGCCAATTTGTCCGCAGTTGTACGTTGATTTGTGTGCATTTGTCTATAGAGCTGTCTGTCTGAACGCTGCGGTGGCCAAGCAATTTTTTTTTCATTTCCATTTTATTCTCTGCTTACAATTCACATGTAATCGAGCGATACAACTCGAAACTTCGTTCTTCTTTTTGCAATAAAATAACTGGAACAATCATTTTTAAAAGTGAAAAAAATTTGTTCCGAAAAAAACAACTGGTTTTTGCATTTTGGTTTACATTAAAAGCGTATGCAATTTGGAAATTAGAAATGAAATATTCGAACAAAAATAACAAATTCGCCTTTGTGAAATAAACTTAACCATAAAAACAATTCAATGAAGCTACTCCCTGCGTTAAGTGTACACCGCTATCTACTTGAAGCACTATGGCCTGGAATTAGAAGTGATGTCTACCGCAATCTTTATTATCACTGCATCAAGCACTACGACCATGCTGGTAGACAAATCACATTAGCTGCCTATATCAGTGCACCGATTAGCTAACCAGACGCTTCGTTATTCGTTCACAAACAATGAAAACTCATAGTTGAACCAATCTGGCTGCGCGTATGCTACTCTTAACGTTGGCAATCCGAGTGCAGTTACAATACGTTGAAAAACCAATGCCACATACAGAAACAAATAAAGAGTAAAACAAAAAAAGCTCCTGGTCAGTGATGTTTCGCTGAGAACGATCAGCTACACCAACTCAGCGCAGCAATGAAGACAGCTAAACGAACACCGCCAAATCACATGCTATATAGAAGTTTTTCGTCATATAATCCGATCTGAGGTAAAACAATAGAGATGATCATATGAAGAATAAGAGCAAAATTGCTGATCAGAAAATGATATGGTAATAGACTGTGATAAGTTGTACTCTTCTTGTCTCCGATCGCTTCATACTTCTTAATCTACTACGTTTATCATAAAACTTTGCGCTAAGAAAAAGTGTGCAAGTACCGAGCATTGCCAGTCAGCTTCGTATTGGGTATATAAACGCTCACAATCGCCTCGGGGTGAACGAATCTTTTTGGAAAGAAGCCATTTTTTATTTGATATGTGTGATACTGTTGTGATCTATTTGCGGTGAGCAAGTAGACATCATCACAACAATAATGAATTTGGTTCAACTTAGCGAACAACTTAATCTCATCGCAGAACGACGACTTCGAAAAGCCGAATTTCAGCAACAGTTAATTTGATTCTTTTGACAATTGATAGGTGGTGAGAGCCGATCGACATTGTCAACAACAATATACCTTTAATGCATCTTTCTAGACGATTCATCGCCGAAATTATCGTAAACAATCTAAGAACGACTTTCAGCACATAAATTATTCAAACGGATTTCGTTTGAACAATTTTTATGCTAAAAACTGTAATTAGGCTGTAATTAAACTGTAATTAAACTTTAATTAGAATGCAATAATTTATAGGCTGAAAGTGAAGTAAAATAACGGTACACTACGCCTACCATTTATGAGCACCTCAAAATACAGTAGAGCACTGAGATGTGAATGAGGGATTGTGGAATAGTTTAACGAAAATAACTTCTTAATTTCAACAGTAACTATCGAAATTTTCATGAGTAATGGCAAAGGTATAGATGGCAAATGATGGCAAAAAATGGCAAAAAATCAAATAATGGCAATCAAACTAAATCAATGCCAAAATTGATTTCGTTGATTGCAACAACACAGCAGTCATTGCTACCGATTCATCATCACTTGACAAGTCTATGGAGTTCCTATATTGCACATAACGTGGTTGTATTTTGATCTTCACGTCTTGCTACTAAACATTTAGCGACATCTCGCTCGTGATTGAAGGTCGACCTAGAAATTCTCGATCTAGAAATTCTCGATCTAGGGATTCTCGATCTGGAAATTCTAGATCTAGAAATTCTCAATTCGACGTGTATCTTTTCGCTGATCGCATACCGTTCCCGGTAAACTAAGTAAAAGAGCGGCACATCTCGTTGCTTAACAACTTTAATGAACTTCACAACTGGACGTTTTCATGCGCTTTGATGAATTTGAGTTCACAAAACGCATTATGACGATGTTACTCAGCGAGCGACAATGATGATGCGTTACCTATCTGTATGCCTGTCTAATAATGAATTTGAGTTCACAAAACGCATTATGACGAACCGCGATGACTGTTTGTTACTCAGCGAGCGACAATGATGATGCGTTACCTATCTGTATGCCTGTCTAATAGTTTCATCTGGGTTGCCACTGAAGCAGGAGCTGTGAACTTTAGTAGCTAAAATCTAAACCGTGAGGTAACTCATGTCCCCAATTTCAATTCATATGACTGAAATATAGATAGGTGCTGGGGACTTTGCATACATTATCGCACTGGCTGCTATTTCATCAATTATGTGGTAAGCGAGCTGAACGGATGCGAATGCTAGCCGGGATGCTAGCCACAATATGCGCTTTGGCAATTCGTATCATCATTGCACGCGGTCGATTACGAAACCTACTTTGATACGTCACAAATCTTCCGCAAGCAATACGAAGATAATAAATCGACGAAAAATGCTTTGCTTGGAGAGTGATCGTTCTGCCGCAACGATTTTTGCGGCTAAGCGTTTGGATTCGAGCGAATGTATTCAAACGCATAGACAGCACCTTCCAACATACCTTCAGAGATTTGAGGACACAACCGTTTCGGTAATGAGTAAGTATATCGCTGAGCTCAATGAGGTTGTCGATAAAACGGGGAAAGGAAGCTGCCTAATCTGACTCATTCGTTCGTTTATGGTTGGTCCATTTCTGAATTCTTTTTAAAACCATTTTTGGTGAGCCCAATTAAAAGATTTCGTACTTTTGGCTCGTCGTTGGCATCACATGCTGATCAGCTAGCATCAATGCACAACGGCAGCAAAAGTAGCCCAAGATTTCGCAACGTCATACCATTCCAGAGTGGTTTAAGATATCGATTTCTGATGACTTCAATCTTTGAGATGCATGGTGCACGTCTGTACAGGCAAAAAGCACATGTAATTTATTATACCTCGATCAAATATCGTGAACTGCTCTTGTCCGCATTCTATAGCCCTTTCGTTCATGTTTTCTTCCAAGTAATGCTATACTGAAGTATACACAGCCCAATACTGAATTGAAATCTTGGAAGAGATATCAATTAATCAGTTCTTTTTCTCCTTCTGGAAAATACTAGAAGATTGTGTTGTTCTCTTGCAGTACTTACAGTGATCAGTCTGTAAAGCAACTGTTCTCAGTAGGTCGTCTGAGATTCCGTGCAGCCGAATCCTTATTGCTCAACGTTTTGGCGCGTGTGCCACTGCTCTATGTAAAGAGCTTAAATCAGATCATACAACGATCGTACGCTAACCAAATTCAAACATTTTCGCATTTGACTGATCGAATGAGCTCAGACAATGATCAGAGTCAACGATACGATCATAATGACTTGATCGTCGCTTTCAGTAAAAGCGTTCAAAAGCTCTATAAAATTTTCAAGTTTTCTTAGTTATTACCGCCGCAACCCATTAAATTTCCGACGCATTTGTTGTTTTTTATAATATATATCGGGAGAAATTTATTACTGTTGCATCAATTTCGATTGCACGAAATTATATATTCAAAACAAGCAACTGAATTTTATGTATAGAACAACTATTACACAAAACGACATAAAACGACCGCTGCTTGATGATATGAAAATATCTTTCTCTTGACAAGTCTAATTTACTAATGCATTCATTACATGCAGTTAAAGGGACGATTTCTTGTTTAACTATAGAACTCAAAAACTATGATTAACTAGCGGATAATAACTCTTTCTAGTGTGCAAGACTTGTCCGGAACTTTAGAACGCTTTAAGGCGTCAGCAAATAGTAAAAATAATACACTGGTAACTTGATGAGTACAGCTTTACTGCGCTAATAAAATGTAACATTTTACTGAAAACACAAAGAAAACGATCAAAAAATATTTTCATCAATATATAGCGCCGCTCTACTTGGCTTTTTCTTATCCTATACGAGTTCGCTGAAACGAATTATGTTCAAAAATCATGATGCGTATAGCGTTATGCGACCCGACTACTATTCTATTTTTCATTTTGAATGCGCTGTTTGTCCACTGTGCGCACTAGTATTGTTTTATGGCTCATTAAGCACTAATGACTCCTCAAGTTTTGCTCTTAGTACTATTGTAGTGCTGATGTATGAAATTACTAGCTAACGGTCGAGCAGTCACAGATCTATCTATTTTTCATGATATGGTAGTGATTTAGGGCATCTGAAATGCTATCTCGACGTTTCTTATCGTCATATCGATTCTTGGATGAATGAATTCCACATTCATTTTTTAAGTCACTGAACGAAAAAAAAAGTCACTCTTTGCGAAAAACAACTTTTTAGAGTAGGATGAAAAAATATAATTAGCGAAAAAGCTCATTTGAAGAGAATAGAATGAACGATTCAACAACAGTTCAACGCTAGCTACATATACTAGCTAAATATACTGCATATCTTATTGCTGATAAAGAATGCTAAGGAGCACAACAAGGAACATCGAACGAAGCACATTGAAAAGCAGCAATACAGTGCTGAGTGAGGTAGCGATGAGAGCGTTTTCATCAATTCAGTACGACCGCCTGTCCAATTATCTGCCCGATTTTTTTCTCACTCTTTACACAGCTCACCAAGAGGTTTTATTTTCGTTAAAAAAATTTTCAAATTATAAATGTACTGTTGAATCTTTATTGGACCAAATTTCAATCTTGACACACCACTAGTTCTCAAATATGTCTCGAAGTTTACTGCTTACTCGAATGTGAAAATTTGGCTTACTTTAGACTGAAGTTTTTTTAATTGTTCAAGTCGTAAAATTATAAATTTGAAGATTAATGCCCATATCTCAAATGCTGCTTTACTTTATCAAGAGTTATTATACCAAGTTTGAAAAGCATTACTATTATTTGTTGCTTTTCATCATTCAACGTAACCGACGACTGCTTTAGGTAGTAAGTGCCATCAACAGCAATGAGCAGTACTCCACTCATCTCCTTCTTCGCACGGCGATAAATAGGAACGAATCGGAAAACATATGTTATCAAAACTTTACGATACTCTTTTGCTTTGTTGGTTGGAATTACTGCTTATTCGAGTGTAAAAATTTTTCTCACCTCTCAATACAATTATTCCATCTGTTCAGTGCACTTTTTTCAACGTGCAAATGAGACTCTGATATTTGTTGTTTAACAATAAGCAAGCATATACTCTGTTAGCTTACATAGATGACGGGATTGCAAGCAAACGCAACAAATCAGCTTTAAACTTTTCAAATTCGGCCGGGAAAAACGGAAATATTTTTTTAAACATACTTATTAAAACAAGTTTTGTGTTTGTTGTAAACTTTTAGCACTTTTGCTGGCAGTTAACAATTTCTTACCTAACATTTCCCAAAATTCGCTTTTACTCTATCGTACTATCGTAGAAAATTTTATAATAAAGTTTTTCCAACAATTAATGGAGCAATTTTATGGAGTCGTTTTGACAACCTTAAACTCTTAACGGTGATAACTCGTCTATGCAGCCAAAAAAACAATCAGTGGTCCCTGTTTAACGACATCAAAGTGAAGGCGTTCATCGATCGGATCGATACGAGGACGGAATGGAAGATTTTGATTTATTGCTTACTCGTTTGCAAATTATTATCGATAGAAATGATTACTGTATCGTTTACGCTGTCACCTATAAGACTGATTGAGGAAAACTGAAAAGAATAGTAATGAAGGCAATTGATCGAAATTTATCTTGCAGATTTGTCGATTTTTCGCTTCACAAATGTAATCCGGAATTTATCGGATGATATACGGATGTTGTTTTTGAAATAGATGTTGTTGATAAGCACGTTACTATTCGCTAACATTCCCTGACATAAATACGTAATGCTTTTTTTCTGCTTTACTTATGCGAGAAGGTGTTAAGCTAAAGGCGATATCAGTAGATGTAAGCACTGTGTGTGTGACCACCGAAGTGTGAGTTTTACCGATAGCTACAATATAAATGCAAAATTTTTAACCGAAAAATTTTCAAATTTTCAGCTTAAAAATTTTCAAATTTTCAACGCATTAAATGTTGTTCCCGGTTGATGTATTTTAGTCGCGAATATATTTCCGGAACGGTAACTCTTTGATACCATTAGAGTGCTTGCCTTTTTCACATGAACAGGTTTTATTCGCAACACCTAACATACGTTCGCCACAATTCACTAATATTGCACCCAAAAATTCAACATTCATTCATTTCTCGTTTCTGTGATGGTTGCACGTTAAGGTATCACTTTTCTCCAAACTCGCTAATATAGAATTCATCGACCATCTTACGCTCTTCTCCGTATCGCTGGTAATCGGCCGACAATCGTGCTATACAGATCCGGAAGTTCTACGTTCCGAGCTTCTCCATTTTGTATTGCCGGTGCTCTATGGATCGTATAGGCGAAATTGTCGAAGTTGAATCCAGGAAGAAGGATTTGCCTGTAGAGCTGCTGCTCTGGAAATAAAAACTTCTATCAGAATGAAATTTTTAATGCTCTTAAAATTTTTAAATGAACAAAACATGCAATCCATGAACGAGAAGTTACAGGAAATTGCATCAGACTTTGTTGAAAAAATTTTCTCTCTATTTTAAAAATTTTGTTCACTATGAATTCCGAATTCAATATGCACCGTTGTTTCAGCTTATGCAACCGACGTTGATATTTTGTTTGCTATCGATGGCTTGATCGAAAATCGACGTTCACTTTAGCGCTTCTAATTTAATCACTCGACACGTGTACGGCGATTCGATCTACTTCTACGATGGTCTTTTAACGATCAATATCATAAAATCTCGAAACTGTTTGTCCCCCTTTCATGTAAGCTTTCAAACACCTCTTCTTCCCCATATACTAGGCACGATCTTCCTCAAGTACACACGCGTTGCTGGACCTTGTTGAAACTTGTGACCTCTTCTTCTCAATCATAAAGCTACTTGCCCCTTCCTCTCCCCCCCTCCCCGACCTAAAAAGGCATATGAGGAAAAACAGCAGCATAAACTCACCTAACTAATCTGGAAAAAAATGCTTTTTTTATCGTAAACGCCAAAATTTTTAAACCGTTCTGTAAATAATTATCATTCAGCGCATTTTCAATGTGTTAGGGCCCTTTTTCGAGGTTTTACGATAATGAATCCAGCGACGTCTCAGGATGTAACTCGATTAAATTTATATCGTTTAGGGTTGGAAACAAGTATACCAATGTAAATAAACACATAAATGTTCTAAATCTCTTTGCCCATTTTTAATTTAACAATTTGTTAAGTCGAAGCTTCAACAAAGATGATAACGACCGACCGAAATTCCCAAGAACTGTAAGCGTAAATAATGACAAAAGTAGATGCGCTTTCAAAAAACCCATCGAAATCCGTCAACCTGAAATTGTGCTCGGCTAAACCGTCTTTAGACTGACGCGTATCCACCTGAAGGAGAACAACTGTAATCACCAGCATACCGACACAATGCGAGCTTCATTTTGTGTTGTATGAAGTACTCATTAATTGAGCAGTAATTTATAATGCAACAATCACCGACATCTTTCAGCGCTATTGCTCAATTGCTAACCTATTGCAAAGTATTATTTTACAACGGGCCGAGATTAACGTTCAACGTGTATTATTTGGCAAAGTGAATTGTGGCACGTTGCAAAATAATACAATTCACTTTTAACTTGTATTATTTTGCAACGTGCCATGATTCACGTTCAACGTGTATTATTTTGCAACGTGCCACGATTCACGTTCAACGTGTATTATTCTGCAACGTGCCACGATTCACGTTCAACGTGTATCATTTTGCAAATTGCCACGATTCACGTTCGACGTGTTTTCTTTGTTTCATATCCTCGGCTCTTTTCTTGTTACAATAGGTGTATGCTATGGGAGTGGAATTTTAAGAGATGTTATTTAGCGATTGGAAGTGCTGGGAACGAAATTCACCAAAAGCAGTTGCAGGGATCGTTCAGAAGTTATGCATCAACGTCTAACTATCTAAGGTTATCTGGAATTCATGAAAATTTTAAAAGCATAGGGCAAATTCTGAACCAGTATAAAGAGTTGTATCGTCCTTAATTCTTAGTTAAGGAAGCCTCGATTTATCTAAACCCCCTCAACATTACTTCCACGGCAAAGTAATGCATGAGTGCCTGAAACAATTCTATGAGATTGCCTTAACTGAAAATAACATTTCGTGCTTCAATAATATGATAGGAATGGATCAATTTCAGTGGTGGGACTTGTCGAATTTTATCGCTGAAAATTATGCAGCTCAAAAGTTTGCAGCGTTTATGTGTGCGTTTGACATCATGCCATAAGCATTTGTTCATCTGAGTATGCCCACAGATGGCGAGTCGTTCAAAAACGCTCAATAAGTCGATAAAAGCACAAATTTACAAAGTTCATGGAAGTCATATGCACATGCACAATCAGGAAGAATTTGCAGTTCCTTTACCTCTAAGAGATGAATTGTGTGCATTCATATAGAAATTTGTGAAAACATTGTTCCGTATGTCGGAAACATTGATTTATCGCATTTTTTAACGAGTAAATCAATGTGTGAGAAAAGTAAAGAGCAATTTGCTTACTGCAACGAATGGTATATGTGAGAACTCATCAATAATGCTTGTATTACATGAAGTATTTCGATACTTTGATGTTTGTGATATCACATGCATAATCAGTGTATCACATGCATAATCAGTGTATCACATGCATAATCAGTGTATCACATGCATAATCAGTGTATTAACTATATCTCCCTAAGCTGTCTACTTAATCTACCTATAATATATAACAAATGTACAACCATCCCGCATAGATGAAAGTTTAAAAAAAAAGAATATAAGTCGCTTGAAATATAACCAGAACACTATTTTTGAATAACACCTCATCTAACAACTCGGTGCTCGCCTCTCTCGATTCACGTACATGCTCACGCTAGGGGTGTAGGTTACGTGAAGAAAGCACAAAGAGAGGAGCAACAACATTTGCGAGATGCACTCTTGACGAATAATGAAGCGCAACAAATTCAAAGTGCTCGCACATATCTATTAAATCCATTTTTGTCATATGCATGCGAAGTTGTATGGTGTCCTTTTCGAAATAATGTAACGTAGATGCGCTATTTGTTAGGGTGCTGCAATGCTTGAAAAATTTCGTCAAAGAGAGCACTCTATTTAATGAGCACTCATCGGAAATCTAGTTAACTCAGTTACCGCTAAATTTTTGACCATATTCTCTCAAATTTTTGACCATATTCTCTCAAATTTTTGACCATATTCTCTCAAATTTTTGACCATATTCTCTCAAATTTTTGACCATATTCTCTCAAATTTTTGACCATATTCTCTCAAATTTTTGACCATATTCTCTCAAATTTTTGACCATATTCTCTCAAATTTTTGACCATATTCTCTCAAATTTTTGACCATATTCTCTCAAATTTTTGACCATATTCTCTCAAATTTTTGACCATATTCTCTCAAATTTTTGACCATATTCTCTCAAATTTTTGACCATATTCTCTCAAATTTTTGACCATATTCTCTCAAATTTTTGACCATATTCTCTCAAATTTTTGACCATATTCTCTCAAATTTTTGACCATATTCTCTCAAATTTTTGACCATATTCTCTCAAATTTTTGACCATATTCTCTCAAATTTTTGACCATATTCTCTCAAATTTTTGACCATATTCTCTCAAATTTTTGACCATATTCTCTCAAATTTTTGACCATATTCTCTCAAATTTTTGACCATATTCTCTCAAATTTTTGACCATATTCTCTCAAATTTTTGACCATATTCTCTCAAATTTTTGACCATATTCTCTCAAATTTTTGGCCATATTCTATTAAATTTTTGGCCATATTCTATCAAATTTTTGACCATATTCTCTCAGATTTTTGACCATATTCTATCAAATTTTTGACTATGTTCTCTTTCAGCAATGTAGCCAGCCGACTTTCGAACGCATACGATAAGCCAAACGTTGATAAATCGATCAATATAGAGTCCAACTGAACAGGTTGAGATTTCAATTACGCCGAGATAAATATGCGAGTATATTGCGTGCAAAACAAGGAAAAATAGGAATAGTGCGTACATTGTGCAACTTTTTTTATGCAACTGGTTGAGTTCGGTCTAATTATGTGGAAATTCGGCGAGCTAATCTACGCCTTCATTTTCGCATACAATTTCGCACTCATTCCACTCTGCAAAGGATGACAGTGTAACTATCTAGACTCACAAAGCGTTGTAATAGTTAGAAGAAACATGGTCTAGATGCTTTTGCTTTAATCTGCGTTGAACGTCATTGTGTCAGTCGATATAATCAGACTATTCGGGAGAAATCAAAACGAAATTTCATAGAATATATTTAAGGAGAAGTCATGTAAATGTGCCTGATTCTGATTCAGAAGTTTTTTGTGGATACAGCTAGTAGCCGAGATGTCTATTGCTGTTCATTGAAGCTATATGAGGATCGAAAGGAAGCGGTCTTCTTCGGTCGTTAAATTACATGCGTTTATCAGTGTGAGTATGCATGACACCTGTTCTAAACATAGTTGCTGACGTATCGCAAGTAAGGATCTTTCGAATCGTATTGTGCTCACCTTCTAAACATCAATTTTTTACGAAACAATTAGATTTTTGAAATTTCTTTCATTATTTCTCATGGACCATTTCAACGATTTTCTAACGTCCATTTCGACCAACGTAATACAAATGGAACCAGAATCCGGCCTTTGGATTCTTGCTGTGAGCTGATCGTTCCCATTGCCCGTTCTCTCCCACATATATGAGGAATCCGGATGGTAAGGCTTTCAGGGTTCACCGGTCCGTTAAAAATCATAAAGCGAGATGCTACTCGTCTGCTCGTACCTCTATTAGCGCGCCGCCGTATGCGCATTGCACACAGCTCCCTCAATCTCATCAACTACACAACGCAGATAGTTTAGATGCGCGCTAGTTGACGAAACAACATTGTGATATGGCTGGCTGCGATTGTTGGTTTACGAATGATATATACAACTCATAGCTGTATGCTGCACATATGAAAGAACCAATGCCCAAAGTATTGAATTTTCACAGCACTGATTGCACTTGTTTTCGTCAGCCGACTGTGAGGTCGATAATCTGACGTTTTCGTTCCTTCTTACTTGCCAAACAGCATCTATCTGAATTCAAAAGCAATTTGGCATCACCAAAAAGTTTCATTCAGCGACAGCTATTTGAAAGTGTTATTCGAATGCACAGTTGAGATATCGCTGTAATTCTCCCACTTTTTTTACTGCATTGAAGACGGAACAAGGCTCGAAATATTAAAATGTCAAACTAATTTCAAAACCAGCACTGTTACTCTGTTATTCTCGAAGTAGACGTCTGTTATTCTCGACGTTGTTTTTTGCATAAAGCAGCTTTCATTATCCAAACACACATCATGTGAAAGCTATGATACCTAAATTAAGCACTCAATATATAAACGTTTAGAAAAGTTCTGCTGAAAAAAAAAAATATAATCTTGAAACGTGAATTTCTTGGCATCTAGTTTATCAACTGTGTCATCTTTTCAAGTTTATCAACTAGTTTATCAACTAGTAAATCAACTGTGTCATCTTTTATAACGTTCCTACTCTGCGGGGGTCTGGGAATCATATCGAGTTAGCTCCATATGAAATACTAGATAGTATACTGATTTCTACAGCACACTGTTTATTTCATGTTTCAGCGACGCCCACATTTTTCTGCTTTTGCTTGATATGGGTTATGTTGTGGGAAAAATTGTGGTCAAGTTCTTGTGCTTCCTTTTTCATTCGTTGTCTATCTTCGATGCTTTTCGTTATTTTATTTTTTTTTTCGACTAAGGGTTGTCCCTTCGTCGCATTTGAACGAAAAATTTCGTTCGCTTTTTTCTTTCTTTATAAATCGTTAGCCTTATCTATGAACCAAATCGCGACGTGAGATTCGTACGGTCAAAGGCACATTCCGTCAATCCGATACTCCTCGTCTACGACA
>JPKZ01000756.1:37820-52056 GCA_000803305.1 Toxocara canis
GGGGGGGGAAAGGAATTAAGAGGGACGGGGAGTGGGAGATGTGGGGAGTGGGAAGCATGCAAAAAGTGACAGAAGCCATATTTATGAATCAAGCGGAACAAAGTCGCCGCATATGGTCATCATGATGCGCCGAACATTTCCCTCACTGTTCATCCTCTTGAAATGTCAAAATATCTCCGAATATGTTGCTATTTCGCTAAAACCTCATTTGAATGGGGCTGTTAGCTGATAAACTCCTTGCGGTCGAAGGATATTTAGACGGCTTTGCACACTCTATTGTGCTGTTTCCGCCTTAATTGTAGCAGTGTGATAACAACATCATCTATGAAAGAACTAGTGGGAGTTGTTTGAAAGGAGCATCAGGTGGGAAACAACAAGCGTTTTCCTGAAAAACATTTTCATACACTTTTATTCATATTCCACAGGAAGAGGAATCATTGCACACTGTTCAATTTAACCAGTTAAAATAGCGGAAAATTATCATGCTTCTAAAGCAACGGTTTGTATCGTTCTAGTGATGCTTAGGCAGTACTGCATCAAACGAGACGACCTTCAACACTACAAGTGGTGTCGTAAAATCACCGTGATATTTTGCATTAGTCCGGTAGGAATATTCGAGGCGTAAATGTCTTTGGATTAACTATATCGTAAACTCGATATGCAAGTCGCTTATTTCGGAATCTCCACAAATTTACTAATCACTTATGCTCAACATACATCTTCTCATTTCATGTTTCATACTTATTAGTTGAGAAAAATTAAGCGAGAATAGTTCCACCGGTTAGAAAGCGTTATATAGTAAAAAGTCGGCTTCATGCCAGTCGTTCCTCTCTAAGAAAGCTCATCGAAGCGCTCGCTTATACGAAGATTGAAGTGTACCGAAATGACTTTCTTACCCAGTAAGGGCTTAGTATATCTATACGTGATGTTTAACAGGGTTTACTCTTATGAAGTCGTATAAATGTAAGTTAAATATCAATGCAAATATAAGCAGTAGTGGTGATACAAATATTTAATTCGCTAAGATGAAACGATGCGCCAAGAAGAACAAATGAGCACGGCTCATCGTTATGAGATGCAATGAAGATGACCGCACATTGATGATGGCTTTATATGTGCTACCTAGGAGATACGTCACACGTTTTCAGCACCTCAACTAACTCCACTCAGAAACTTATGTAAATTTGTTTATGCAGTATTTTGTTTCGCTAAAAGTTTTATATTCGTTTTGATGGTTACAAATGTCACATGAAGCATCTTTGCATCTTATTCAAAAAATTTGACGAAATTAATCGTTGTTTCGTGAGTGTTACATTGGACACTCCAATTTGCGAACTGTTTTCGAAATGCCTATGAATTCGCCTAATCTATCTTTTATTATGAGTGAAATTCCTTTATTATGAGTGAAATTCCTTTATTATGAGTGAAATTCCTTTAAAAATTATCTACGGTGTGCATTTATATTTTGATAAATAACTTTGATATGTTTCCAACTGATCCATTGCATAGAAAAGTGGATTTGTTTCCAACCTTTTTTTCATTTCAACGTACAAAATTTCAACCCAGATTGCAGATAATGTTTCGAAGATCTTAGTCGTAGTCTCCGTGCTTCAATATACATCAGCAACAAATGAGTTCAAAAGTTAGATGTCGATATTGGACAAAACGAACGCAAAAGGACATGCGCTAGTTAGATTCAGCTCGATAATGCTCTTGATGCTCGAAATATTCCGACAAATTAGCTGCGTTTACTGTTATAACAAACAATGCTCTAATAGGGATCTGTGATGATTCATTGAGTGCACTAATATGGTTTTTTGTGGGCTTATTTTTTGACTTTGGACTTTGGAGACCATACCTATAGGCCTTATACGAGACGTTTGCATGAACAAACATTCGCGTAACATATGCGCCATTTGCACAAATTTTTGGGCGCCGAGCTTGCGTTTTCGATGTCCTACAGTTGCGTTCCTTATCGATGGGGCAAAGAATACCGTCTGAATGTATGCGAATGAAAAAGGCCTTTTCCACTCAAAAAAAAAGTTAAAAGTAATGCGCTAAAACTCAGAATTTCTGATTTTTTATAAAAGAGAAGATCCGGCAATTCCTCGAATTCGACCATACTCAAAACATTATCTCGACTCCGGAGAACTGCCCCAAAATTATCACAGGCGTTACACCCAATTAACGCGTGTCGCATATAAACTTGTTAAATTGTTTTTGTGCATAGTTGCGCGATAACTTCAGAGGACTTTTGTTTTTTTTTTTTTTTTTAAATAAAGCATACAATGAAACAAATGCACCTTAATAAGTTTAAAAAAAAAAAAGAAGATAGCAACTTTCTTCATAACAAAAGGCATTTTACGTGCTCGTTGGCAATAAACATTCAAAGAATAAACGCACTGCTAAACTTAATGAAAAGACTGCGAAGTTTATTTTTTGGCGAACAAGATATACGAACAACGTCCCTCAAGAAGTGAGTAAATCATGGAAAAGAAATCGCTGAATTTACTGGAAGAAAAAACAATAAGATTTTGCAGTCGTTGGTTTCATCTTGTCATTTACCTCATTGTTCTTTCGGTATTGACGCCTCTTAGAGGTCGAATTGTTTGACTCCTCTTTTGTTCCATTAAATGATGCTTGCTCTTCAATGGCGACAAATTGCACGGTGATTTTTGGTTTTGCAAAAAAGCGCTTCAACTTTATTAGTTTTCATCAAGTCCAGAAGTGTGGTTGGCTGCTGCGAATTTTTGTGAATTTCAACAAATTCATATTATTTTTCTTCAAAGAAAAAGATTTCTGCTGACATCACTGAGCGCATAGTACAATTCATCAGAATGTTTCGCTTATTCTGCTCATTATTTTTGTTATTCGCTGAAGGGAATTGAAGAAATTTGCATTGCATTGCCTTGAATTGCATTTTTGCATTGCATTGCATTGAATTGCATTTTTGCATTGCATTGCAGTTTTGTTCTTTTCTGTATTTCTTTTTTTATTGAATATTGTGTATTTCGCATGAACACTTTCACGGATAACCCAAAATGATATGATTCCTTTGCTTTGATGCACCAACGACGGCGAAGTCTTAACACTGAACATCAACTGAGAAGGCATTTAAAAGGATAACGGTGATAAACGAATGAGCTGAAAACATCGAATTGGATAACAGAATATATTCTTTTCGATAATTCGTGATGTTGTTATTCAAGAGCTCAGTTGCATATTCGTTGGTGATGGACAGTGATGCCATATGGATGTCTTTAAAAAAAACATTTCCTTACCCCTTCCTTTCCCGTGGCTTTTCCAAAAAATTCATGAAACGAAAACGGAACGAAAAACTAACTGATCATCGGTTACATTTCTTTTATTCGCCTTCTATCTCCGAGAAATCTAAAATGATTTTTGGTGCTCACGGCTTTAAAAAAATAATTTTTTTCCTGCAAAATTTTCATTTCCTGCAGTCATCCAGCATCACTGATTAAATGCGCTGCAAAGCAGCCGATGAGTTCACTCCTCACGAACACCATCTTTCAAGTAGTCAATCAGTTCTCCAGGCAATACTTCGCGTATATCAAACTTATTTGTGCCGTTTCCATCGTTTTGCAAAAGGCTGATTTTACCGGCACGATTACGTATCGAATGGCGCAGTATGGATCGTCTAGCTAGACGTTTTAGTGTGGATGGCTCTTCTTGCCTCGAATTTGATGCCGATCGCAGCTCCATCATTTTCGTGCACAATTTCAACTGTAGCTGACATACCTGAATGTTAATATTCTGTATAGTATAGTAAATCTATTTATGGCTTTAAATAAATTTACCATTTTTAAGTTATTTTTTTGCACATTGCTTCATTTACTTAAGTAACTTACTTCATTAAGTCCGTTCACAAATCGATTAATTATCATATATTGTGTTCTTAAATTTCTTTGTCTTGAAACAGACAGTAGACGTTCTTCTTGGAACACTTTACTCTGCATCCCATACAAGGCAAACGCGCGCCGTAAACAACATAATAAAGTAGTTCGTTCGCCTCCCGGTGAATATGGTGTGAATTAAGTCTACATAAATAAGAAAAGATACTGCTGAGGCTAATTTCAGTTTTGTGGAAGTCATTTAACGATCCCAACTAAATATTCCGTTCTTAACTGTTCTGGAAATGCGTAAAATGTGCCCTAACAAAAAGTGTAGTGAAAATGTCGCGTGATGAATGTGAAGAAATCGCCTAACCGAGTAACATTTCTCATGAGTATCACAACGTATCACAACGTATCACAACGTATCACAACGTATCACAACGATACTCATCGGTGTATTTTCATAATTATCGCTTAGTTCATGTGATTTGCGCATTCCACTAAGGAGTTCGAAAATTCAACAGATGAGCAAGAAAAAGCGATCAAATTCGTTTAAGATCATTGCGAAATAGACAGGAATTTGTACGGATTTGTAAATTTTCCATAAATTTTCCACTTCAAATATCGTATCACTTCAAATAAAGTTCCCAGAAGTAACAGAGTTTGGGCATTTTTAAAAGAGATGATCGGAAAACATTCTGAAGGGATCGTTACGTTGACAGGGCAATTTTTCGGATTCGTTCTATGTGTTATGTACTGCTACTTGTGAGGTTGAAACAACATCCTGTCGAGAAGATTATGAATTCCTGACTAAAATGTCGAAAAATTCCATCCTCATCATAACCAAACAGAAAGGTAACAATCCCTCATATGAGAGGCTGCAAAAAAAAAGAGTGTAAATGAGTGCGTACTGAGGCGAGGGAAAAGGGCTTTATTAGATAATATGGGGCAAGCTGATGAAAATTTTTAACTAATTGAATTGTCAAGAATTGCCATCTGTACCACCCGCCAAATCACGGCTCGTTCTCTGGTCGTTCAAAAGACAAAATGTTTATCTTGTACTGAGAAAGAAATTAAAGAACAATAGTAACGGGGCTAATGACGAGAGATCAGAACCGGAATTTTAGATTTTCGAACTCATCGAATTGAAAATCAACCATCTCATGGAGTCATTTCTGCATCATAAAAGATTAATGCGAAACAAAAAGATGTGGTATGCAGATACGCGAAAGGTTTCCAGCTTTTGTTCGAATGGTATTCGTTTGAAAACCACAATTTAAACCAACACAGCCAAAAGACTTCGACAGAGAGCATAACTTTGATACATAGTATAAATCGGGACCGTTTGGAATGTGATATATCTAAGAAAGGGTATAAGCGTGAAGGGTCTAAAAATAGCAAAATATCTTTTAAACGGGGTGAAATAAAGAAAAAAAGCCCACTCCCTCCCCCACCTCCCAGTGGCACATTTAGAGAACGAGAGTGCGCGAACGAATATCTTCTAAGAAAATCGAACCAAAAACGAAAAGATGAAATTTTCCTCTATAGCAAGCTGTTTTAATAAAAATGAACATGAGAAGTGGAGAAGGCAAACAGCCCTTCTCTTCGACAAGTCGCCCCTTATAGAATCTGATTTCTGTTTCACTTTGCAAAAAAAAAAGTTGCAAACTGTTCAAGGTTGGATTGAATTTATTCACTTGCCAAATGAGAGGATATTCAACTGCACTTAGTATGATCAATAAATGAGCAGCAAATTACTGCACTGCTAGTCGTTATAAAAGGAATAAATGTCGATAGTGGTATCAACAGTGGTTTTAGGATTGCAGTGCATAAGTTTACCATAAAACGACCCAAATACTAAAAGATCTGAAGAACATTCAGTGTTTCCGATTCCTAAGTTTCAGTGGTGCAGCTATCAAATAGCGTAAAACAAACCAAATCTGAGATACGAATGAGCAACTTTTGTTTTGGAAAAGTCAAATCATTTTAAAAGTTTCATCATCTCTTGAGATCCTTTACTCGCTTACAGAATGGAAAATATGTCTGGAAAGCATAAATCATTTTTCGTAAACGAGAATTCTTAGGGGAAAATCACCCTCATATTTTTAATTCATACGAAAGGAGTGAAGCCGAACAATGCGAATGATCGAAAAATATGAAAATAGACGAATAGGCACACACATAAACTGTAGAAACTGTTCATGGACCGCCGCCAATAAGCGAATAAGATAAGGACAATCCGGAATTCTGGTTCCCGGGAAATTTTTAATTTTTTGTACATTTTCAGTTTTGGTTTCACTGCCTTGTGTCCGACTAATAAGATAAGGACAATCCGGAATTCTGGTTTCCGGGAAATTTTTAATTTTTTGTACATTTTCAGTTTTGGTTTCACTGCCTTGTGTCCGACTATGGACACTGAACCAACTGGCTCACTAACCGAAACGACCACAAAATAGACCCCGAAACCAGAGCTTTACGTGAGGTAATGGGCACATACAACCATGATATCATCCAACCAAAAAAAGTCATGCTTCCCGGACTCTACTGAAATGTACCATTGTGAAGTAAAAATTCATAATCGCTACGGTAAAGTGCTGTGCCAATTTTCTGAAGAAAAATAATACAGAATTCTAATCAGAAATGTGATAGTGTGATATCAACGGTGACGATTACGGCGGCGAGTATTGGTCGTGAATTATGAGTGAGTTATCTCCCTTCTAATGTTGTTAATGTTTTTGCGAATGGATGAACAACATCGCTAAAATCCAGGATTACTTCTTGTTGGCCAACTACTGTTGCATAATCGATCGCATGGGATTCATTTGAGTTTCAGATTTCCAGACTACAGAACTCCCTCCTCCCTTAAACGACGGTCCTTTCGACGGCAAAGAATCTCCTACAAGGATGTCTTCAAATGTCATATCCCCGACAAATACTCCACCAGCGATACTCCAGCTCTACTCTCCCCTCCCCCTTCTCCCCACTCCCTCTGCGAGTCTTAAAAAAACTGGTTTCCCATTATCCCGGAAGAAAAGTCGACCAGTTAATTTCATAGCTTTTATTGGTGACTAAATTTGTAATACTATCCCACAACCTCGTGCAATGGACTCATAAAAGTGGCTACTTTTCTGCCATGAAAAGATGAAGAAATTCGATTGCAGCTTTTGAAAACTACACGATCTCTGCTGTCATCAGCTCCTTAATATTTTCCTTGCCAATTTCGACGATAAAATTTTTAAGACAAAAATTATCGCCTTCTCGTAGAATTGACTAAGCATTGCTTTACCAACATTATATAGGTGTGCAAAAAGAAATGTTGATGATTCAACTCTTGCTCACAGTTCTGTCATCTACCTGTCCTGAATCTTCTTCTTCACCAAAATAATCCCGATTCCTTTTGCAATCCGTACCCTCTTCTACCTCTCCTCGGCTCACCAAGTTTAACTCATATATCGCGTCTTCCCAGTCAGGTCGCAACATTTTAAGCACTAGAAAAGATCACAATCTTACAAATCACACGTGATTGGAGTATTTTTCATAGAATACTTCTGCAGCTAGCAATACTCATTCATTAAAGCTTAAGAATGCGTAATTTTTTTCGAATCAGGATATGCTGCAAAATTTTGTAAAATCAACGTTGACGCATTGCCGTCCATACTTCTGCAGTTTCTTCGTGAACTCAAGAAAGAGCAAACTGAAGTTGCGACTAGCAATACTCATTCATTAAAGCTTGAGAATGCGTAATTTTTTTCGAATCAGGATATGCTGCAAAATTTTGTAAAATCAACGTTGACGCATTGCCGTCCTATAGCACTTTCTTGCTAAGATTATCATACAGGTCAGTCACCGTTTACCGTATGCTATGCTCACATCCATATTGGGCAATAATTCAACTAGTCGGAAGAGTGCACAATGGAAACGAAATGAAATGTTTTCATGCCACTAAATGTACCACAAAGTGATATGAAATATGCGATCGTATGAACAATACTTGTTTCAGCTTAAGAGTACAAAATTTCGATGTACAAGTACTGTATTGCTTGGGCGATTACAATAACCACGAAAGTAAGTGTGGTGAAGCGATTGATGCAGCATTTCGCTCATATCGCGATCCTTTATAAAAACATAAAAACACTGATTATGAAGCGCCATTTAAAATAGCATAACTTACTGCTTAATTTGCCGTATTCTATTCCAGAAAAGAACTTACCCTTATAATAGCTGCTCTATACGGTGGT
Organism: Toxocara canis; assembly: GCA_000803305.1. Lineage (NCBI taxonomy): Eukaryota > Metazoa > Nematoda > Chromadorea > Rhabditida > Toxocaridae > Toxocara > Toxocara canis. The sequence continues at coordinate 45,913 of JPKZ01000756.1, forward strand.
ATTCTGTGCCGTGATGATTGCCGTAAGTTCGCAATAAATTCCTCATCATCTGGATAAATATCATCTAATACGTTGTCAAACAACTGTTCGTCGGTACGCCTTCTGAAAGTAAGAACTGGAAAACGTTTTTGAACGATCAACCTAAAATTTCAGAAGTTGATTCGAACGGCTTTCTAAATTAATGCTTAAATTATCCGTATTTTGTAAAATGTTCACATTAAAAAAGTTGTCTAAATTTGATATTTGGAATTTTTGCCCCAAAAAATTCTCACTTTCAACAAACTTCTCTTAAAAAATCAGAAATATCTTTTAAAAAAAAACCAAATAAAAGCAGCAAATTGTCATCGTTTTTCACATTAATTTCACCCATCTGGAACACCAGACCATTTGACACCTAGATCAATTACATGATCAAAGATATTGCAACAAACTGCTCATCCTTTTCAATTTACTTGATTCTGCCCGCTTACTCGATAATACTTCTCACAAAACTTATGATGCTCGAACCGGATCCTTGAGAATATCGAGAGTTTACTTTTAAAAACAAAGTGAAAATTATAAGACGTTCTATAGAAGGGAAGCAATAGATAGCACTTAAAAGTTAAAAAGTTTTTTAAACATTTTGAAGTCAAACTAACTTGTCCTAGCAATCAGAACCGTTCGATTTTTCAATTTTCAGGTCGATTATGATGGTCGAATAAAACTAAGCGCTGTTATATTCAAGAAAGCTAAACTGATCACCCTTAGCAGTTCAACAAATTAAGAGAGGAGAATTGAAAAAATTTTTTTCTCGTATCAAGTTTCAAAAATGCCCTACGTTTGTTTCGCCTATAACGAAGAACGTCACTCATCCAGTCAACCTTTTTCGGTTTGAATCGCTTCTTGCGCACTTTTGTTTTGCGATGAAAATCTATTTGCATAAAGATGAATTGCTTCAGTTTGGCCTTTGCAATTTGCACGTTCACATCGTCTATGCGATCATTTGTTGACTGAACATTTTTAAACGGACTGTATTCTGGTAAAGATCAATAGTGGGAAATAAAACAGTATATTTTGCTCAACTACAGTACCCTTAAATAAAAGCCTTCCCATTGGGAAGCGGTGAATACTACATCTGCTCTGGCCGGGAAGTCGCGAATACGACCTTCCCTCTCCCACTGGGAAGCTCAGACTATTCTCCATATTCTTTCTCTCTCTCTCTGCGAAGCCAAGAATACTAAATTTCTTCTCTCTCTGGGAAGTCGTGAATGCTATTCTCCCTCCTCCCCCTTCCCCTTCCTTAGGAGGACGCTGTTCAAATGATAGTCCCCTCATGCATAGCAAAATTTTCGTGTAATGGCAAATGCAAAACGACTTCATCGTTGTTACGGCAAAAGCGCATAAGTGCTTTTCAAAACAAACACGTCCGTTATATGTTTCCTGCAGCAAGCTTTTCGCATGTAATTCTACAGGCAGATTTTTTGATTGCCGTAAGCCGTAAACGACACAGGCCTTCCCCGACTCGAGTTGAACGATGTGACCGTCCCCTAGATTTAGCGCGCTGCGCAAAACGATCATAAAGTCCTATACTAACTTCGCAAAGACACTGAATTATATTGCTTCAAGTGACTTAGAAAACGGATGGAAATCTTCGCCAATTTTACTCAAAGTACCAAATTCGGTTCTGTATGTCGAGCACCGGTTCTATATGTCGAGTAAGATGTTATAAAGAAAAAAGAATCGAAAAATGAAAAAAAAAACTTGGAACACACTTACCTTTTGAGCATTTTGATGAGCATGATCAGTGAAGGAAGAGAATGAGGAGTGGCAGCGTTTGACGATTTGGCAGCAACCGCTAGCTGCACTCATAAAATTAACAATCGACCAAGTGCGATCCTACAACGAGCTGAGTTATGTCCACTGAGACACAAGCGTTCGTTAGCTTAGCTGACACGGCCTGGAAGCACAGCTGTTCCTACAACGGCGGTATCTTTCAGTGCACATCAACCAAAGCGCATACTCATCACTGCCGCACATATACACATCAATTTCCTTTTTTAATCGATTATATTGCCGAACAAAAGCATCTCACAAATTGCAGTCATCACTCATCAACTTATAAGTTCCATAAAATACTCCACAAGTCATAATGAAATCCCGAAACGCGTCTATGCGTCTAATTTTAACACAAAACGATGATCTTGTGCTGAAAAAGCTCAAGTGGATCGGTAGATCACTGGGATATCACTGCTTTGGCGAAGAGCATGTTGATCAGCACCATCTAGCATTTGTACAATTATATAATTTTTTTTAAATGTACAAAAAAGCTTTCAAATTACATGAGCAACCCTCTTAGATAAGGTTAGCTAAAAAAAACTCGCTGAAGTATTGGCCTTAATAAACATTCTACTCATTTAATTAATATAAATGTTTAATTATTCATTGAGCGACTAGCATAGCAATAGATAAGATTTATCATTATGAGATGAAATGAACTTTTTACTTTTCTTTTTTTTTTACCTCGAACATAATTGAAAGATTTCAGAATCAAAACGAAATTATCGTTTCGCTTCAATCAGCTCTCAATTCTCTATAAAGATCTATACGATTCTCTATATTTATGCTCGTTTTGTCGGTTTCGTTGTGCATCGTTTCTCGAGGAAGAGCAACAAAAGATCTAGGAGGAGGAAATGCTTCGTTTAATTGTTCATAAATAAGCCGCATTACCTGAGAAGAGGATAGATAATTTTAGAACATTTTAAAATGTTCTCAACAGTTGCACTCGGCAACTTGCGTCAACACCTGATGCGCCCAATTAATTGGCCATCCATAACATTACTAGTAGTTTTCACTTTTCCGATCACACTAAAAGATCAACAAACGGAAACGATCAACAAACTTTGATACAATATGCCCTGAAAGTACAACAGTTCGAAACTTTTTGTACCATTACTTTCTTTGCATTAAACTCATTATCGTAGCGAAATTAATCTATATTGCAATCTCATATAGGCATCAATCTCTTTCCTCCATTCATCCTTGCTCGTTCGAACGCATTTCAAAATTTCAGCATTTTCTAGAGCCACTATCTTTTTTCCGGATCAGATTTTCAAGGGAAATTCTGAAATCTCAATTTTACGGATTATAATCTCTACGGGGTAAAACTTTGCGAATCACGATTTCTGTTCCACCATGATATCGAACGATGACTCTAGCTGACAAATAGTGACTTTTCCGGTGAAAAAGGTGTCAAGAATGATGGAAATTTGACATTTCCAGGCAATTATTTTCGAAAAATTTTGTAAAATTTTCAATTCTTTTCGGTGTCCATTGGCTCACCCGTCCCGGATCATTTTCTATGATTCTTGAAAATTGAAAACTGTCCTCTTCTCTCTTTCACTCCCTCTTCAATCGTCGCCTGCACTCGTCTGTCTACCTTCGGTCCCAGTTGTGGCATATCGTCTTATCGTGCATTGAACCTATCCTTCCAATAAGTTCAGCTCCCCCTCAATGTCTACATGAACGAAAAGAATTGCTCTACCACTTTAGTGCAACCATATGAACAAATTTTACGTCTCGTTTTAACGATAATCTTGAGAACATTCCTTATCTTAACTGTATATCAATTCGACGGTGACGAGTCACGAAAAAGAGACGAACTGTGCAATATCAAACGCCTTCGATGCCTAGATAAGTGAACAAAGATTGCTTGCAATGGTTGAACTTCAACGGAGTAATGTGACAGACAGCAGCGATTTATTGATAACAGTTGCTTAGCCTTCTTTGAAAGTTGATTTTTTGAGAAAAAAAATTGAAGATTTATAGAATTAAACGAAATTATTTTGTTTAGAAAGATGGCCGGGAACTGAAATTCAATTTTTTCTATTTGCCTTCAAATTAAAAAAGTGTTTAATGAAGCTGTGAGCATCCTAAATGCTTTTTTTTTATATTTAAGGAAAGTTACGAGGTGGGACAGCCCCCCCTCAACTTCTGCATATAGCAGTAAAGAGAGCAATTTATCATTGAATAAAAACATGACCGAAAAGTTTCGTAAGACCTAAAAATCATGGAAGGCTAGACCTGGCAAACGTTCCGCCGATTTGTTGTTGGCTGCTATGTGCGGCCAACAAAGAAATTGGAACGAAATTCATCTCAAATCGTTTCTAGCTGACGACAGATAACTACTAAGCGAATGAGAATTTTCATGGGCGTATCGATCTAGAACAGATGGTGCCATTCGATGCTGACACAACATATACGGCATGTTTACCTGACCAACTATGATAGCGTAAACTAGGAACTGTGCGCCGTAGCATGCGCCTTTGTAGTGTAGCTTAATGCGTATCATGCGACGTACGCTGTGCTTATGTCGAAGTATCATATTTGTATTTGAATCGCTTCTCAGAACGAGCATAAGATCCTGTTGAATTTCTTAATACAACCATTCCCTTATATACCCAGCTAAACAATATCGACATGTACCAACAGTACGTAAACAATGCTGCGCATTAGCTTAATAAGCATCATCACTTTTTCACGAATCACCACACGTCCTACAAAAAGGATCGTCTTAATTTCGATCATCAACATTAGCAGCTTCTTTTTTACAAAGTTTTTAAAAATTTTTTTAAATTTTTTTTTTACAAAGTATATGCCGAATATAGCAACGGGTGGCGGAAGAAAGACGGGGCTGTTCTAAGTGTCATATCGGTGAACCACAGCGCGTAGCATAATTGAAGCACAAAATTGCGATGTACTTGTGACGTGTCTGAAGTAAACTATCCCAGTCCAGCGTTCATTTTGGCTCAAAAAGCAATAATAATTTGTCTCAAAATCAATAATGTCATTTTGCGCAACCCAATGAGTTGCAAACTGCTTACTGAGCTTTTTTTTATTGCAATCTTTAAAAATAGTAAACTAATGTTGCTAGTACAAATGGAATAAACAGGTGGAAACAGATGCCAGGAAGCTAACGAGACATGCTAACGGGAAGCTAACAGGAAGCTAACAGGAAGCTAACAGGAAGCTAACAGGAAGCTAACAGGAAACAAGTCTTGTTGGTTCCATCACAAAAATAAGAAGTATTTGTATTTTAACCAACTTTGATCGTTGGAATACATTTTACGCCGGAAATTCGTTTAACCGACCGGTGGAAACCGCCTTTCGAATGATTGCGAAATGCACGTAAGTTTTTAGCACTTTTAACCACCCATAACTTTTTGCCTGCTGATGAGTCCTTTAGAAAACGGAGAAAGAAATTAAGCAATGGTTTAGATTATACCTATCAAGTTTATCAAATATACAGCCATTAGTTCCCTAGATGAACTACCGAACAAACAGGATATGCCAAAGCACTTGTGTAGACGTGATGCCAGCGTAATGCGCTATGCAAGTGCAAATTTGCCGGATTTATTTTTAAAAAAATTAAACAAAAAATGATTCAACTAGGGCCCACTTGATTTAATTAATTAAGTTAGAGCATAATGAGAACTAATTGGTAGTAGAGGTGTGGAAAAGCGTTAAAGTGTGAAAATGGAAACATTGTTGAGTTGGAGTGCTGAAACAAAAGATTACACGAGGAAACGGAAGTCTTTGCAATGCGGCAAACATCGATGTTTTTTTTGAGGTTATTGACGTCAACATTGGTGTGCTTTGCTCCATTTGATACTTAGCAGCACTAACTTTGCTCTCCATGTTTACAGTGAACGCTTAAACATTGCAGCATACTTACTCTTTGTGCTCATTGTTTACAGCGAGCGCTTAAACATCAGTAATAAATAAACAATCAAACCTTATAGCATGCACACATTTTTCTTGTGCTCGTATAAAAATTCATTTCGTGATTATGCCATTCGATATCGAACTGTTGCTGGAGCTTTTCGAATTTTATGGGCATCACACGTCAATAAAGTCTTATACCAGTATGATGCATCTTACTTACTAGTATGTAAAAATACAACTAGGTAAACAGTCGAAGTAATAAATAAATGCCAAGAAAAAAGGGATAAACCAATAGATTCCTAACAGATCCATATATGCAGTGGATTCACCTAAATCGATGAACTGGGCTTCCTAAACGTCCCAGTATCATAATTTAATGTCATAGAATGCGAGGAATTTCATACATTTGGAGGGTCTTATGTTTACACAGTTCATACCGAGACT
>JPKZ01000756.1:60663-77469 GCA_000803305.1 Toxocara canis
GCTGTGCTTATGTCGAAGTATCATATTTGTATTTGAATCGCTTCTCAGAACGAGCATAAGATCCTGTTGAATTTCTTAATACAACCATTCCCTTATATACCCAGCTAAACAATATCGACATGTACCAACAGTACGTAAACAATGCTGCGCATTAGCTTAATAAGCATCATCACTTTTTCACGAATCACCACACGTCCTACAAAAAGGATCGTCTTAATTTCGATCATCAACATTAGCAGCTTTTTTTTTACAAAGTTTTTAAAAATTTAAAAAAAATTTTTTTTTTACAAAGTATATGCCGAATATAGCAACGGGTGGCGGAAGAAAGACGGGGCTGTTCTAAGTGTCATATCGGTGAACCACAGCGCGTAGCATAATTGAAGCACAAAATTGCGATGTACTTGTGACGTGTCTGAAGTAAACTATCCCAGTCCAGCGTTCATTTTGGCTCAAAAAGCAATAATAATTTGTCTCAAAATCAATAATGTCATTTTGCGCAACCCAATGAGTTGCAAACTGCTTACTGAGCTTTTTTTTATTGCAATCTTTAAAAATAGTAAACTAATGTTGCTAGTACAAATGGAATAAACAGGTGGAAACAGACGCCAGGAAGCTAACGAGACATGCTAACGGGAAGCTGACAGGAAGCTAACAGGAAGCTAACAGGAAGCTAACGGGAAACAAGTCTTGTTGGTTCCATCAATCGTCCCAAAAATAAGAAGTATTTGTATTTTAACCAACTTTGATCGTTGGAATACATTTTACGCCGGAAATTCGTTTAACCGAACAAGTCTTGTTGGTTCCATCACAAAAATAAGAAGTATTTGTATTTTAACCAACTTTGATCGTTGGAATACATTTTACGCCGGAAATTCGTTTAACCGACCGGTGGACACCGCCTTTCGAATGATTGCGAAATGCACGTAAGTTTTTAGCACTTTTAACCACCTATAACTTTTTGCCTGCTGATGAGTCCTTTAGAAAACGGAGAAAGAAATTAAGCAATGGTTTAGATTATACCTATCAAGTTTACCAAATATACCGCCATTAGTTCCCTAGATGAACTACCGAACAAACAGGATATGCCAAAGCACTTGTGTAGACGTGATGCCAGCGTAATGCGCTATGCAAGTGCAAATTTGCCGGATTTATTTTTTAAAAAATTAAACAAAAAGTGATTCAACTAGTGCCCACTTGATTCAATTAATTAAGTTAGAGCATAATGAGAACTAATTGGTAGTAGAGGTGTGGAAAAGCGTTAAAGTGTGAAAATGGAAACATTGTTGAGTTGGAGTGCTGAAACAAAAGATTACACGAGGAAACGGAAGTCTTTGCAATGCGGCAAACATCGATGTTTTTTTTGAGGTTATTGACGTCAACATTGGTGTGCTTTGCTCCATTTGATACTTAGCAGCACTAACTTTGCTCTCCATGTTTACAGTGAACGCTTAAACATTGCAGCATACTTACTCTTTGTGCTCATTGTTTACAGCGAGCGCTTAAACATCAGTAATAAATAAACAATCAAACCTTATAGCATGCACACATTTTTCTTGTGCTCGTATAAAAATTCATTTCGTGATTATGCCATTCGATATCGAACTGTTGCTGGAGCTTTTCGAATTTTATGGGCATCACACGTCAATAAAGTCTTATACCAGTATGATGCATCTTACTTACTAGTATGTAAAAATACAACTAGGTAAACAGTCGAAGTAATAAATAAATGCCAAGAAAAAAGGGATAAACCAATAGATTCCTAACAGATCCATATATGCAGTGGATTCACCTAAATCGATGAACTGGGCTTCCTAAACGTCCCAGTATCATAATTTAATGTCATAGAATGCGAGGAATTTCATACATTTGGAGGGTCTTATGTTTACACAGTTCATACCGAGACTCTGCAGTATATTCATTATCAGTTGTATATTTTAAAGTGATAATGTTTTCAGGCGCATTTTATTGCCCTTATTAGAAACGATACTTTGTTCTAAAATTAACTCCTTAAATCGTGACCCTTACTATAATTTATAATAATGCCTATTAAATGGTTATGCTCAATTTTATATATGAACATTTTCACGCGAATATCGGATAAAATTTTGTCTGTTATATCCACTAAAAAACTTCCTTTCCATGTAAAGTAACCGAATTTTCTTTACAGGTAAAATAACCGATTGCTATATTCGCAGTAAGAATCGATCGTTTCTCACGATCGATTTTCATTGATCTAGAAAACTAATCACTTTTTCTTAGTGGGCAAATAAGAAAACTGTTAATATTGGGTAATTTTCACATGCTTCCAAGAGTGTTTCCTTGAAAAAAATGAAAGACTGAACATTTGATTATGAATCCGTAATATAAAAATGAAGAAATTTTGCGCACCATGAAACAAGAGCTAATTTTAAAAAACGAAAAGTTCGCTTTTCCTACGCTGTTGATTTGTTCAGCGATGAGTTGTGCATGAAATGATGAAGTGGAAAATGAAAACGAAAAAAATTTTTTCAAAAAGTACAGTTTTATATTCAAGTTGAGAGCATGCGAGTAAATGTTTATTCTAATAGAAGAGTATAAAGCTACAAAATTTTGAAATATGCTTCTAACGATGAAAAAAATTAACAGTCGTTCTCGGACAGCTCCTATTCTGTACGCATTGTTTTATTTGACGCTTTAAAGTTAGCTTAATGATCCAGGGCGTTGGAGGGCGAGCACTGCCGCCGATTTGAATATATCGGAAGCAGACGATCGTTTAAGGCATTAAAAACAGCAAAGAATTTACAAGCTTATGAGAAGAAAATTATCTCCTAACTTTATCCACACATTTTTAATTTCATTTTTCAAACTCAACCGTTGCTGAAATTTTTTTGCTTCTTTCATCTTCGATCTCCGTAATTTTCGAGCAATGCACTTTTTTTCATAAATACAACCAATATTAAAAAATAAATTTCAAAAATTGCTCTTTCATCTTAAGATTTTTTGCTTTTTTAGAGAGGAAAAAAAATGTGTTCAATTAAAATGAAAACAAATGAATTCAACGTTTATTCACATGAATATGAGAAGATTGAATGTGGCAATTAGATCGATTGGTTTAAGCTCATAGTTCACCACTTAGTTGTTTACCGATTGTCTCGACTGTGCAGAAAAAACAAAAACAAAAACAAAAAGATCACCGAAAAATTGCTAGACACACTGAATAAACACTGAATTCTCGAATATAACCCCTCGCTCCCCTCCCCCAACATCAATTGCAACAGCTATGACACATCACCGCTCGTTGCCATTGGATCGGCAAACATTAGCTCGTTGAAATCATTCGATGATTATTTTGTCAGCTGCAAAAGAATTCAGATGTTTGTTGAACGCAGCAACTAGATATTGTCTAGTTAAATAAGGCCCATTATCAAGAATGCAATCGTTGTGTACGTCAATCATCAACAAAAATGTCTATTTTGAGCAAATCACAAACGATCAACCAGTATTACTTTTTAACTTCGTTTATTTCAAACAAAAAAATATCAAGAAAATCTGCAATAAGAACGACAGACTGACGCAACGTTATTAATAAACTAAAATTGCGGAAATAAATTAGCTAAAATTCAATGACTAAATATCGGGATTGTTACAAACAAAAAAGAAGAAAAAGAATCTTTCGTATACAATGCTTAAAGCTGCATGTCGTTAGCTTTCGAATTTCAGAAAAAAAAAGCGTACCGCTCAACGACTCCGAAGGCCTTTGTTGAAAGTCGCAAAGAATTTCCGCTCCGACCACAAATGTAATTAGCTAAAATTCAATGACTAAATATCGGGATTGTTACAAATAAAAAAAAAGAAAAAGAATCTTTCGTATACAATGCTCAAAGCTGCATGTCGTTAGCTTTCGAATTTCAGAAAAAAAAGCGTACCGCTCAACGACTCCGAAGGCCTTTGTTGAAAGTCGCAAAGAATTTCCGCTCCGACCACAAATGAAAAGACGAACGTAAAAAGTATGAAGAAATTGATTTTCGGACCATAATTTTGCTAGTTTTCAAAAGATTTTTATGGCTCATGCCTTATTCAACTTCAAATGCTTTCCAATTTCGGGAAATGTCATCTATGACTTCGAATTGTTTGCGGAAATCTATAAGCGCAAAAAAAAATTCGAAAACTAACAAAACTCTATCTCATTATATCCCTCTATATCATCTTTGTGTTGTCTTAAAGGTGGTTATTGCCTATCGACTAAATAAAAGATTCGATTCGATTCGATTCGATTCGATTCGAAAATTATTCGGAACTCTACTAGTTAAGTCGGGAGTACATACCTATTCATTCGCATGCAATTTCTATAATCATTTATCGAACGTTTGTAAGCGACAATAATGCTTGATATATTCACCCGATCAAAAAATTGATTTGCTTTTGCTTCGACGGACGTCGTTTTCGATTAGCACCTTTTAAAAATCTTACCAGAACTTAAGTATCGAAGTACGCTTTACAATATATCGGCTATAATGCAGAACGGCTTTAGTCAAGAATGTCAAGAATGTCAAGAAATGTCTACACGTTCCACAAAGCAATCCACGTAAATGTTAATGAAAAATTTTTAAAGGTTTTTTTTCCACCAAACGCCGAAGGTTTTTAGAATAAATTTACAACGAAAAAGGGTCAATAATTTTTCGTCCAACAAATTTCATTTCCTTACAACAAGCCGTTAATTAAAGACTTTTTAAATTCGACGATATTTTTCATTCGGCGCACACTTCGCCGATCTAATACTATTAAATGGTACCTTTAATTTAGTTTAATTTTTCGCTACCACTTTACCTCTGTATAGAATCTAGATGAAAGTTCTTTGACGCCCAGAGAATATCATAAAAATGTGAAGTCTTATATAGCGTCAAACGATTTCTTCAAATGCAAAGTTGTCTAATTTTCAAATGCAAAAATCTTGTAGTGCGATATAAGGAGTTGCAGGGGTCCTATAAATGTGAAAGCGCAAAGCGTATGAGGCGTGTTTTAAACAAGCGCTTATTCCACCGAGATTTGCAAATAATTAGTTCCCGTAGATGAGGATTCTGGAGGTGATACGGGTAAAGTTAGTTTTTCTAACTTAAAAATACAAGTATATAGCTTTTCATGAACCTCACAGTAGGTTTGTTACATAACATGGTGTATGTTTGTCAGTGCAATTCCAGAAACCATAATGCTCTCGCACAGCCCAAATTCAGCATTTTTAGCTTGACCAACTAAGCGAGTAAACAGGGCGATGGTAAGAAATTGTAGCCATTTTCAGCATTGGAAATAGCGAAAATGAGTGAATAAATCAAAAGTGATCGGTTGGTCGGTAATATATCACATTGTGCTTTGAAGAACGGCTTTAGTGCATGCATGACAGCACAACGGCTATCGTCGATCATTTCTTTCCAGAGCCAATTTCTTTGATATTCCTGCAAGCTAATTTGTCTCATGCTTATTTGACATGAACTACTTTTCTGTGGTCATGGACTCGGTTACAAGATGAAATAGGACAATTTTATAAAATAAATGAAAATCCCTGTGAGGGAACGGCATGACATACGCTTTAACAGCTCATCTCTCAAATCAGTTGGCCGATTTTATAAACCATTCGCCAATGGTGGAAATTTAAATCGTTTCCAATTCAGTAGCTTGCACAGTTCTTCTACTACATATTCGACCGTGGTTCATAGGAATTGCTTTACTACAACTATCTTGAGTTATTGTTAAAAGTCTTTCGAAAGAGGTCCCTACATAGGTATCTTGAGGGCAGCAAACTCTATTAGTGATTAAAATGTGATGCATATCTTACTGTAATACTGTATACTGTGATCGTTGCGATAGCATACGATAAATATAGAACGAAATGTGATTAAAATAGTGAACATGCCATACGCATCGAGTCAAGAAATTCAAAACCTCAAATTGCACCTTAAATGGACCAATGTACAGCAGCAGAGGAAATCCGTATCATAAACAAACGAATAGAAAAGTAACTGACAAAGCCAATGAGATTATTCACATGCAAATTCTAAGTTGTGATAGTTTATGCATTCGTGTAGGCGCAAAAAGTGCCGATTAAGAGACCTAAAAGAGCCAACCTACAGGGGAGGGAAAAGTGGTATGAACGCCTCTTGGCATTTTGCATGTTATGCAAATTTTGTACGATAAAAACAATAGCGATTAACTGATGATTGCAGCAACTGAGAAAGCCCAAAATATGATGTTATTAAATGCCCCACGCTCATAGCGTTTTCGCTGCCATGTTCGGCTGGTGATGGCCGCATAGATATTTATTGTACCAAGCGTATCACCTATATCCGTATTCGTTTCTGTTCTTTTCTACTCCTTTCGTACTTTTGAAGCTGATTAAGTTTTGTGTGCATAAGGGAACGTTGAAAGCGTGTCGTTGTGGTTCGGTATGGTAGATACTTCCGGCGTGTTATGATCTAGTGCGGCATATGCACTCGCAGTTTCGTAGGGATCATCTTAAGCGGAACGCTAGCTAGAGACATTCAGTCCATAATGTTTCCCTTCATGTTTCCACGTCAGAATATGTACGTCATGATCATTGCGAAAGGCTTGCGCTTATTTTGAATTACGATGTAATTTTTTGTTGTATCGATTGGAGGAATTATGCTTAGCAATGCCTATCGGATATTGTTGGCTGTTCTTAGCTACCAGACTGCCCATTCCTCTCTCCCTCCCGCTGCGGTGAAGCGTGGGCTCCCCTCTTTCTGATGTGCCATGCCATCCACATTTCTAAGGGGTGATCGGTGGTATGTCGAAGGGTGTTCTGTAGTGCAATCGTGCACTTGTCAGCGTTGATGATTCATGACCATGTCAGCAGAGCGTCCTTGAAACGAAACTTGACCGGTTTACATGCTGAACTTTGCCGAGAAAGTAGCAAATGATTGCACTGAGCGAAAACGATGGACGGTTTATTTGAGTGTCATTACGACGAGCTACATACTGATTTATGTCGTTACACGTTCGCGTGCGACCAGCACAGCGATCGTACCAGCTACGCAGGGTCGGCAATACAATGCGTAGGAGGCGATAACTTCTTTCTGCGTTGTGATACTTTTTTCTTCCAAAACATATGAGTACGAGTAACTTTGAATTTCATTTTGGTATGAATACTGCACTTGGAGAGTACGGTATCACGGTATAGAACAGAACAGGGCAGCTGGTACATAAACGTAGTTTTTGTACAAAACCATCCGCGATACATAGCTTGATCACATGTGAATGAACTGGCAACAGCGATTCTAAGACAAGTGACTAAAAAGAAATGTAAGCCAAAAATTGCAAGGCAACCAACCCTCTAATCTCCTTCACATGGCCTAATAACATCTAATTCTTCTAGTATGCATCTTTCATTATTTATTGGTGCATGATCTGTAAAAGCGGTTGATCTGATTTGTGGTAAAGCACAAATTTGTCGCGAATCCGATGAAGCGTTCCCAAGTGATGATTGTTTGTGAAGCGTGAATGGAATGAGATGGTTTAACGTTGCCTATATCAGCTAGAGTAGTGGGATGTTTTTTGCAACAAAACTGGTAAAATTATGGGTACGCAGCTGAGAAAACATGAGGTCCGTTTGTTCAACGATTGTTTTGACGTGGCACATCGACGACGACGATATCCGTTTAACCTCGACGACGACTAGACCCATCAGATCGGGCGATTTCATGAATTGTTCGCAGGTGAAGAAAATTCGAAGTTGCCTTACTTTACCGCTCACTTCAAAATGTCCTTCTACTGAAGCTAGACTTGGAAAAATTTCGTAAATATAGCCTATACACTTCAGTCATCTTTTGTCACCAACTTCGAATCACTTCTTCGAAACATGAGCATCTATGCTGTCATCCTTCAATCGATTAAACAGTTTGCTTGCATTTTGCAAATGGATCGGATTGCAGAAAGTCATTTTAAATTTTGATGAGTGATCGGGTCGGATAAACTTTGAATTTTTATCATTTGCGATCGTATATGAAAATGTCATTTTGATCGGTGGGTGACCTATCAAAGCGCATATGTTGCCAATTTTGTAGCCTGTATTCTCGTTTGTTTTGGTGCCGTTTACCGAGTTCTGCAAGAAGTAATATTCGCTCAAGTACGACAACTTTAGTTCATTCAAGTTGTTCCCTTACGATGCTATTTTTGTCGATGTTTTTCACCTTTAGGTGCCTACATCTCGACTATTATCGCATGCATCATGTAGTTTCTCTTATGAGCCGTTTAATTCGATTACGCGAGGCACTATCGAAGTCAAAATGCAATGCTATACACTTGTGTAGCAGGAAAACCTATTAAACCTATAGAAGCAAACATAATTCAAGCGAGAAATTTAAAGCATTACGTATTAGCACAGCTGTCTATTGGTGAACCATGTACGCTTTGTTATATGGAAAAACAATTGAAGAAATACGCGTAACCTAGTGTATTCGATGCAAGCAATTTTTTGCGCTCACATTTTTTTACTTACTTACTTACTTATTGACACTGCATACTTTCAGTGACACCTTTAAATTGCATCAGATAATCACGAAAATATTTTCAAGTCTTGCGAAAGCATCTTTTTTGGAACAAAACAACACATGCACCTAGGCGTTCTTTGCGCTCTTTTTTTTAAACATTCATTCAACTGGTCGTTTGTTCTCGCTTATGTCTGCCCTACATTTTTCGTATTTGTTACATTTCTCAGAGCGTCTTATATGACTTAGGTTTCTGATTACTTACGCCTCGACGTGACTGCTAGGAATGTTGCAAGAGTTACGATTATATGTAAACGTATTTTATATATCTCTACTGGCTTAGTCCTGATAGCGCGCAAAGGTTAGAAGGACGATACTCACAGTAAGCGGCGAAGTATTTTCAAATATCCGGCCGACGACGGATCATATTTTATGGTAAGCCCCATGAGCTAGGTTCGACTCTCGCTAGCACTCTCCACCCCTTGGCGGACCATTTTAAATATTAATGAAATCCAACTGCCTACTTCCGACTGATGCTCACAACCGAAAATTTTTTCTAGTTAGATTTCTCAGTTGCAGACCCCCCCCCTACCCCCTTGCTTTGTCTTGTTGCCCGAAATATACCCTCAAACGCTCTAACAAAGTGCTGTTGTTCGTTTCCAAAGTGACGAAATTTCTCATTGGAAGCTTAGTTACCGTGGTGTCTTTTTGCCAAACACAACGTCTAATAACAAAAAAAAAATTTACGCGTACAAATCGAGTATCGTTCAGAAAGCGCAGGAAGTTCGACCACATCAACAGATACGTTCGTCAACGAAAGTAGGGAAATATAGGGAAATATCTCAGATTTGGCGAAATCTTTTGTTCCACAAAGTAGCCCTCAGTGCTGATTCAAACGGATCCAATAAATTACTAACTAATATACTCACTCAGTAAAAAAGCCAAACTTATGCTCTACACAGAGAGAATATACATGATAAATACTCTGCACAATGAACTTTGCGCTATAGTACATTCATAATGGATAAAGTAAGAAAGCGTAGTAGTGTGGGGTTCCTTGTCGAGAGCATTTGCCGTTTTCAAAAACACTCGCAATCGATGAAATCGGCCAAAACGAAAAAGAAAAAGAAACGATTCATGAGGAATACGAGAGACCGTCAACGTCCATCTTTGATTACTTCCATCTAAATAAACTTAAAAAAATTGAACAAAACTAGGAACTTACTCGTGACTGCGCGCAATTTCAATGCAAATAAAACTGGTTACATTAGACAATTTAGTATGATAAGTGCAACTGTTACGAGGAATTTTCGTAGCTCTCATGTCATAATTGGCGATCGCATATTCTTTATGATCTTTATGTCATGAAAATCTAATATGTCCATTTTGACATTGTTTTTTGTCAGCGCAGAGGTTATCGCAAATCATTTTCGTAGATTTTTCATGCAAAGCGGTGAACAACAGGTTAATGAAACAAACCAATCATCTAAACGAATGAGCTTTCTGATTAGCTTATTTCAGACATTTGATCGATTCTTGTGATCGAAATGACTTGAATAGATGAGGTACCCCCTTGCTTTGTCTTGTTGCCCGAAATATACCCTCAAACGCTCTAACAAAGTGCTGTTGTTCGTTTCCAAAGTGACGAAATTTCTCATTGGAAGCTTAGTTACCGTGGTGTCTTTTTGCCAAACACAACGTCTAATAACAAAAAAAAATTTACGCGTACAAATCGAGTATCGTTCAGAAAGCGCAGGAAGTTCGACCACATCAACAGATACGTTCGTCAACGAAAGTAGAGAAATATAGGGAAATATCTCAGATTTGGCGAAATCTTTTGTTCCACAAAGTAGCCCTCAGTGCTGATTCAAACGGATCCAATAAATTACTAACTAATATACTCACTCAGTAAAAAAGCCAAACTTATGCTCTACACAGAGAGAATATACATGATAAATACTCTGCACAATGAACTTTGCGCTATAGTACATTCATAATGGATAAAGTAAGAAAGCGTAGTAGTGTGGGGTTCCTTGTCGAGAGCATTTGCCGTTTTCAAAAACACTCGCAATCGATGAAATCGGCCAAAACGAAAAAGAAAAAGAAACGATTCATGAGGAATACGAGAGACCGTCAACGTCCATCTTTGATTACTTCCATCTAAATAAACTTAAAAAAATTGAACAAAACTAGGAACTTACTCGTGACTGCGCGCAATTTCAATGCAAATAAAACTGGTTACATTAGACAATTTAGTATGATAAGTGCAACTGTTACGAGGAATTTTCGTAGCTCTCATGTCATAATTGGCGATCGCATATTCTTTATGATCTTTATGTCATGAAAATCTAATATGTCCATTTTGACATTGTTTTTTGTCAGCGCAGAGGTTATCGCAAATCATTTTCGTAGATTTTTCATGCAAAGCGGTGAACAACAGGTTAATGAAACAAAGCAATCATCTAAACGAATGAGCTTTCTGATTAGCTTATTTCAGACATTTGATCGATTCTTGTGATCGAAATGACTTGAATAGATGAGGGGGATAACTGGAATTTTGGGGAACGAAAAATAAAAAGTATCGGCAAAAAACATGAATATTTCTCGCAGGTATCCCTCGGCTTTTCAAAAAAAATGAAAAACTTTCTCGTTAAAGTTCGCTAAGCTTTGAAAACGTTTCGTTCAGGTGAAAAAAGGACCGCAGATCAATGACCCGCGTTTCACGGTCTCTATCCTTCTCAGTTTCGGTATGCCGATGACTTTACCTCCCCTATGACCACTGTGTTTTAGAAATCCGTTGAAATCTCTGAGTAAACTAAAACTTCTTTATGTGAAATAAGAAAACTCTTTCGAGTTTAGTGACCAGATGTGTCAGCAAACTGAATTTGGATGGGCTCGTTGTATGGTATAAGGTATGGCCAACTAGTGCGTATAATTAGGCCAACAATTGCATTAGAAGTCAGCAGAAAAAAAAATCATTCCGGATAGACCATCTCCTCCTCCCCTCCCNNNATACAGACATCCCATTCTTCTTACCCCATACTCGTAAGTTATTCGTCTAAAAATACCACATAAGATTATAAGAGAAACGGAAAAAGGACAATATTTTTGTGAAGAAGATATATTTCACACGTGCACATGCAAAACGCAAAAACCGAATTAGCCAATAAATAAAAGGCACTGGCACTTTATTTAGGGGGCTGAAATAAGCGCTCTCAGCAAATGGCCAATTACAAATTCACTGCTGCATGCATATTTATACGATATGTTGTTGCAAAATTTAGCTATTGAGAGTCGGAAAATATAACACAAGGAAATGCAATTGTTGTATGAAGATACAGCGAGTAATTTGCACAGCGTTCGTTGCGTTTTACGGCGGTCACTGAACGGCTCGAACTTACCGAGGAAGAGCTACTAGAGCTTTCCGCTTAGTTCAAATTGCCAAAAATCCTTGTGATTTATGTTATACAGTAATTTATATGGTAACTTTACACAGCAATTTTTTATATGGTAATTTATATATTAAATTTTATATAGTATTTTATATACATGTATAAAATACTATATAAAATTCACTATATAAATTGCTATATTAAAAAAATACTATATAAAATTACTATATAAATTGCTGCATAATTCAGTTTTTTCCTTCTAGTTCCATGTAATCAGCCAATTTTCATCTCGTTATGAGCTTCTTTAACGTGCGTCCAAAGCGTTTTTGATTGTATTCACAACAATCGTTTCTAAGCGAATCCCTTTTTCCTCAATCTTCGCTTAACGAGCAGCAATAATACCTAATAATAATTTCATACTTAGTAGTGACTCATGACACCTGTAACATTATTAATTCCAGTGAAACGTAAGCAATTTTGTTGCACTTACTCAGAAGCATATCTTTTAAGCAATTTTCGAGGCAAACGTTCTGCACTACTGATGCTACAATTCCTTTTCTTGGGCAAGGACACTTGCATCTAAAAGCCTTAGCAGAAAAGGATGTTGTACGTCGTAAGCCTTAACAGAAAAGGATGTTATCTTAACAGTGATCTTTTTAATGTCTCATAACCGCTGGATCCTTATTGCCCGGTCGGCAGTAATCTAACGCAATTAATCCATTAAAATCGATTCAAATTTCCAGTTTATACTTCTTGTATAAAATAAGAATATTAAGGGCACGGAAGATTCATGTAAACGATTAGACGCAAGAACTATACGCGGATAAATCAGTAAAAGTAAGCAAAACATAACCAACATCTGAACCGTAACAAATCGAGAAGATTGGACGAGTGTCATATGTTTAAGCATGAGCCACGTTTACTAAGTAATCAATCATTGGTATGCGCATAGCACATAAGATACGCGTCATATGCATAAAAACACCCAACGTTCGTCTAATGGCACCGATCGCCTCTGATGTCAAAGCTTTTTCACTTATAAACTAGCCACCGACATTATGTAAAAACCTGTTACGAGAGTACCTAGTTTCCATAACGTAATGCTAAAAGATCTCTACTTTAAGTACAAGTAAACATCGTCCAAATGAAATGTTCGGATGGATACTGAACTGTCTATTATTTACTTCTCTCTTTCCCTCTCCCTCTCCCTCTCCTTCTCCCTCTCCCTCTCCTTCTCCCTCTCCCTCTCCTTCTCCTTCTCCCTCTCCCTCTCCTTCTCCCTCTTCCTATCCTTCTCCCTCTCCCTCTCCTTCTCCCTCTCCCTCTCCTTCTCCCTCTTCCTTTCCTTCTCCCTCTCCCTCTCCTTCTCCCTCTCCCTAAGTACGTTTCGACTACAGTTAGCTCGTAACGATATCAAATATACAAGATAGACTGCTGTTTACATACGAACTAGGTTAATGCGCTAAATCCGCAGCCTTAGAACGAAATCGCACGAATGGTGTTCGACGTTACGGCCGATACTCTCTAAAGTTAGGAAGGCAAAAAGTGTTCGCGTAATTGGCATCATTACGTTACGCAAAAGTGAACGATTGAAATTGTGCTGCTGAAAACGTTCGTTGCAATACTATTTTAAGGAGTTTTCAGCTTTGGGCACGAAAGTACCTCTTGAAAAAAATCTATTTAAATACTCTCCATGAAATACTTTGCATAAATGACGTCATACTAGGAACACTACGACATTTGATCTTGCGGCCGATCGTATGAAGGATTTACAAAGAAACGAAAAATGGTTAAATGTTAAAAGGTTGCGCTTTCAGAAGAATGCATTCACTCATTGCTTGATGAAGGAAATGGGAGGGAACTTCTGGTATTTCGAAGCAGATTTTACAAACAACATTCTTAGGTTGCTAATGACTTCTTATGTAGGCTTAATGAACTGACCTCGTCGTTCTCAAACCTCTACCTACGGGCTACGGGTATAGCTTTAAATCAAAGGAATTGATCAAAAGATCCAAAAAAAATCAACTGAAGAAGGCAAAACGATCGAGGACAGCCTCGATGATGTTGGTACACTTGTTCAGAAAATAACAGCTTCTGAGATGGACTGGAGTGTGTGTACTCGAGCTGAGTACTACAATTAATGTGTTCAGACTCCATCGCTGTCGAACCACTCGTGTGCAGCACCCAACGCAACTAATTGCTAACACCGAGACGTGACATTGCCTATTCGCCGCAATTTTCATTCCCTTGCACCTTTCGTCCCACTCCTTTCTCCTCTCATACTTGCCCCCACTATCCTTCCTCTAACTCCTCCACCTGACCTCTTCTTGCTACTTTTCTAATCTATCTTCAAGTGTTATTGTGAAGAGCGTAGAAGTTTTCCCCAACAACGAATGGCTCCTTAGGTATCATTTTTCTAACTGCGCAAAACAGCTCCCATCCATATAGAATGCCCTGAACGTCGGCCAATCATCGCCGTAAACGACGTCTTTGATCGACAGCAGTACAAAACTGTTATGAAGACAAAAGATGGGCAAACGAGCAATCTTTTGCTAATGGGAAGAACGGATACATACTTTTGTACGTATGTTCAATTACAGCGAAGTGAGTTACTTCGTTTTTTTTTCTGAGTTTACAAAATTCTATAAATGTAAAGCCCTACAATTTAAACTTCCAGAAGCCTACAATACTTACAATTAAATTACACAATAATAAATAATGTTTATTTTATATGCTAAAGTTCACAATCGCATATTTCATAACATAAGCAAACGTTTTGTTAAAATCTCATATGCTACGACTTCGCAATAAAAACGTTTTCTTCTATTTTCAGCGCTTTTCAAATCGGGCAGCTGAACATTTTTTATGGGAAGTTTAACACCGCAGGACGGGAATTTGTTAGCGAACATTAAAGAAAACGCGATCAAAGTGCACATCTAATTTCTCGGCAATATTGTTGCTCAAGTTCAAAGAAAAAAAAAAACGAAGAAATTAAATCGGACTATACATAAAATAAAAACGTAAAAAAATGTTAGCCGCAAATCTTTGCTAGAAAATGACATCCAAAAACGAAGAAAAAAACGCAATCAAGATAGAATCTTCAAAGTACTTCAACAACTCTAACTATCTCTAATATATAAGTTGTGTGCCTTAGAATTGCGCCTCTCCATGGTCGCCAAAAAATATGCAGCGTTTTAAGTGCGATAGAGAACGCTGCGCAATTTTTTTTTTTCAAAATTACGACCAGAAATTCTGACCGTAGTTTCCTGAAAACTGTATATTTTCGAAATTTTGTGCTTTAAATATCCTCTCCGTCCACCATCAACTAGTCAAGTAAATGTCTTTACGCTTCGCATTACAGCACCTTAAAATTATCGATTCCAAGCAAGCAATAGCGTCATGCTGGTTATTGAACTCTTTCATATTCGCATTCATTTGTACATCTTATGGCAATCCATCCGAGGCGATTAGCTATCACCAGCGAACCGAAATGATTTTCAACCCGCCATATACGCATCCTGATTTGCGAAGAATCGAGCTTATTATTTGGTATTACTGTACGCTTTAAACAGTGTACTACACTTGCCACCGAGAAGCCGGGAAGGTTACATACGGTTAGTTTGCTGTGCTTTTGTAGGCAGAATACAAGAAAGCGTATTAAAGCTTTGGCTCTCACTTAGGTATCGATGTGCTATTGCTATTGTTGTACTTTAGCAGTACAGTGCAAAATCTATACGTAATAATAGCACTACGGCTCGTAACAAATAGTGCTGCTTGTTAAATTAATTAATAATATCGTTGCACTCAATAGAGCCTAATAGCGTTGATGCTCAACGTCGCTTCTTTGATTACCATCGCAGAAGTGTACTCGATGAGATTATATTAGTTGATGATATCGAGGCAACAAAAGGGAAATTATTTCGAGTTAAAAATAATTCAAGTTAAACCGAAAACCTTATTTTATTACGTGCAGATTAAAACTCAAATAAAAACCATATTAATCTTATCAAGTTTTACTTTATTGCAGCATTTTTTCTAATAGAAGTAATCAAATGTGAAAAGTGAACATTTAGCACGCAATTGTTAGACGACGTTTTCGCGTTTCGATAATAGAAACACAAACGTCCATCGATTTTAAAAGCACTAAAATTGAAACTGAACACAAACTAGGCCAACCGCAATTGCAATATGGGGCACTTTTTTCTTATTCTCTCCCTCCCTCTCTCTCTCTCCAGGTATATATAAATATATATATATATATATATATATAATGCGCGACAATGGGTGCGCCTGTAGTAAGACCATGCAAAATGAGTTGTTTATGGTGTTCATTGAAAGCCTGCAAAATCGAGCTGAATACATGAATATGCACAATTTTTTCTGTTGTGTATGCTCGACAAATGTGTTTGTATAAAGGCGTGCATACGAGAAAGACACAACGAAATGCAATGCGGATCGGTGGAAAACGTTCAAGACTTTGGAATCGTTTATTCCAATATGGCCAGAAGAAGAGAATTCAAAAGGAAAAGCGCGGTGAAATGCAACTGTTTGAGGGTACAAGCCTAGATATGGCATGGTTATATGGGTGAGTATTTGATAATCTGATAATCAGAATTGAAGACGAAGTGAAATCCTCGAGATCAGCCAATCAAAATTCTCTACAACACTGCAACCTTGACCCATTACGTTGATTCTGTGTTCCGCAAGATTAAATATCAAAAGTTTCAAAATTTCCATTCAAAATGCTACATCTTCAGCGTTTCAATCACGGAACATATAAGCATATGTCACCAACAATTTTTGCTTCCATAACATCTTCAAAACATACCCCACCCTCAACCTCCAACCCCCATCCCCACAAGGAAACGGTCGTTCTTCGTTGCATCACACCTTCGCCCTTGAGATTGCGCACCTTCACTGAGATACCCCCCCCCCCC
>JPKZ01000756.1:98844-113470 GCA_000803305.1 Toxocara canis
ACCTATATCATACCTATATCACGCCTGTATCACATCTCCATCCACCTATATCATACCTATATCACACCTGTATCACTTCTCTATCAGACCTATATCATACCCATATCACATGCATATCACACCTATATCATTCCTATATCACATGTATATCACACATGTCACGCCTATATCATACCTATGTCACATGTACATCACACCTACACTCACATCAACATTAGCACACCTATATCACACGGCGAGGTAATTCCTAAGAAATTCTATTAAATCTAAAATATTATTGAGACGAATAAATTTGGATGATGCAATATCCACGTTAATAAGCATGGATCAAAAACAACAGCATTAAATTCATTAAATAAATACGCCATAAACTCTAAAAAATAGCCGTACAGCAAAATACTATGAAGCAAACTATATGCAAAACAATGCTTACTATCATTAGCAGAATTTTTCGTTGGCTTATTTTAGTTATATTTTGACGTTTTTGCTAACAGAAATGTTGAATGGAAGTCATTAGAGGAAATGCGATCATGGCAACGGCATTTATGGTCGATGCTATTAGCTGCCATGCAGCAGCGATCACCATTTATCTTCTACACGCTTATAGATTGTGCACTTTAGAAGGCAGTCTTAAAACTAAGCATCGCAGAGACCATCTTCAAAGCAAAACAATAAGCGATGCAAATTTTGTGCTTATAAATGTTCTTTTCATAAACGCAAACATAATATGCATGCATATATTTATCGGTTACAATTGATATTTCAGACAAATAACGTCCAATGAGGAAAACGAGAATGAGAATGAGAAGTGTCTTTTCGCATATCAATAATTGACTTTTTTTAATTATTTTTTTTTAAATTAAAAAACAATTTTTTTTAATATTTTAATATATAATTATAATTTATAATTTTTTAATCTAATTGCATACCGATAACTTGATTGTTTTTAATTATTTTTTTAATTTTAATTAAATAATTTTATTTTTTAATTGACAATCATTGTGCTCATCAGATAAATTTTACTTCAAAGGAAAGCAATTATCATTGAAATTTGTTTAGATGTTCGATATTTATAGCTAAAAATTAAGTAGTTAGAGCGCTTCCATTGACATAAATATTTAACAATTTTCATCGTTATATGAAGTCCAAAAAGTTCCAAAACATGTTCTTTGTTTAAAATCTCCGTTTGCGCAAAAAAAAAATCGAATTAGCTAACACATTTAGTAGAATGTATACGAAACGCCCAAAACATGAGCACAGATATTGCCTCAGTAAAGAGCGAAAAAAAACTTTGGCTTAAGTGAGTTGATAAAAAGCTTTTTCTTTTAACAGCAAAATAGGAATAGGCTATTTGTTTTATCCTAATGACTTTGCTTTCTAATCCCCAAAACAACTAAACGATAATTCTTCTTCTAATGGATAATCATCTTATGTGATCAAATTTTTCTTCGTTTAGTGTTTTCCAAAATTACCATTTCAACTATTCCTTTTTATGAGCGCATTTCGGATAAATGTGAATATTGTCGTCATTTCTATGAAAAAATTGTGGAAAATAGCGCAAAAAAAATTCGATTTTTACGATATTTTTTGCACATTTCATAACATCATGAAGATGGCGCATAATTGAAGGCTGACTCAATCATCGTATACAAAAGAAGCGTATTGTTACCATATCGTTCATTATCTCGCTATATTATAAGCAGTGCAAAACATTACATAAGTTGATAATTTTATTACTCATTCAATTATTGGGTCAGACTATTGTCTAAAAAACCTCTTTTGTTGGTTGTTGTAGACGCTCCCATAGAAGGGAACAAGTATAGAATAGAACATGAAGAGTAGAATAGAACAGAATGCGATGATAGTTCGACCTTGTTCTCAATTTTTTTTTTTTGAAAAAAGACTTCGTTTAATTGGATAGCGCATTAGGTCTTATGATCTGAATTTACGATAAAGTATTTGCACTTGCTATACTGTTCGCTATGATATAACATAGTACAATATTCATTTAAAATGAAGCGACGATGATTCTTCCAAGAAGAGCAATGAGCAGAAAACTTCTAAGCGCTTCAATGAAGCGAGTCCTGTGGCCCATTCAAGCACAAACAACCACAGCCAAATGCTTTGTTTGTTCTTCTCATAAACACTCGTTTTCATGCGCGAAATTTGCATACACCTCAACGCTCTTTTTTTTGGAGCGGAAAAAGCATTTCTTTAAGATCAATTCCAGTTCGATTATATCCGATTTATTCAAATGTCAAAACGAATAGTGTTGGAAGTGATTGGCCACAAACGCGTAAAAACAATGAGGCTCATCGAGTTCATTCTTTTTTCTTGCGAACTATCAAATTTGTTACGCATTAGACCAATAAAAGCACGGAGAATAATTGAAATTTATGATAACGCTTCATCAACACAAATTTCTGATAGCGCTCTCAGAGCTATCGTAATTTTTAAACGTTTTTGTTGCGTATACTCGTAATACCGTATACTTTTACTGTATATAACAGTGTCACCGTATGCTCTAATAGAACCCGCTTTCAACAGAAGCCCCTCTTCAGCCTACCAATGCAGAATTGGGTGTCAGTACTGCCGATAGCCTTAGAATTTATGTCTTTATAAAAGCGATGTGCATAACACGACGATTGGGAAATATGTCATTATTTCATCGAATCGTAGCAAGTTATTAAGTACTTTGTATCACCGATTGAACCCTTCTTGGAGTGACGGTATCGGACCTTCAACTAAAGGTTATATTCATGTCGCTATATTCACGTTACGTAGCCAGGTGGATTCTCGACGAAAATGACTTTCAGTTTGAGGTTACTTTAATTCTACTTTAGACGCTTTTTAAAAACCCGAGCCAGAGTACTGTGATCATCTTTTTGATCTGACCGGCTGCATTCACTGCTAAACTTCTTCAAACAAACAAAGGCGATGCACCAAAAAATGATCATGTTCAGTGAATATTTAAAAATTTCTTTTTCCATTTAAGTATTCACAAACAGTGTAAGCATTTTTATGGCAAATCTGCCGCTCCCTTAGCACATTATGGCGATACCGTTGCTTTGCTTATGTGTGTCTTTCACTTAATTTGAACTCGAAAACTATTAAAATTGGAATTGATTTAAACTTGAAAACCATTAAAATTGGAATTGATTTAAACTCGAAAACCATTAAAATTGGAATTACACAACAGAAGTATAGCCTATACCTTGAACTCACATTTGAGACCATTTCGTATGCCCTCTGGCGATTTTTACCTCCTTGAAAGAGTTGAAGAAAACTGTTTGCGTTTTTAACTGGTCGTGTTACATGTTCAACCGGGTTCGGTCGCAAAAATAAAAACAAATTTTTGGCAGAAGATTTGTTTGAGAGATCCAATCTGACGAAATCCTGAATTTCTATCACTTCCTTGAAAGGTGGCTAATCTGATTGGTGAATCGCCAAAGTGCACTCCATACCAAACACACACCCTCCACCTATTCCCATTTGTTTACACAAAGTGAACTTGTCAAAACAAAGAGGTTTTCGGCATTTTGTAAACTCTTTCTGTCTGAGTTTTTTTATCTCGAATTATGATTTATGTTTACGTTTTGTTTTTAAATTTGCTCTAGCTATTTTTAGAGCAATTTTTAGAGCATTTAAACTCTATTTTAAAATGCAAAAGAGATTCCAAAGGCAGCTGTAAGCCCATCGATTCCCGTACCGATGCAGCTGACAACCATGCCCACGCATGATTGTTTTGACCAATTTCGGAACGCCTGGTGATCAGCCTACTGGTGATCCGCCGGGTAAGCAGCCGGGAATCGAACCCAAGTCTTCTCGCATACGAAGCGGGAGCTCTACCACTAAGCTACTGCCCGCTCAATTTTAAAATATTTTACAAAAATTTTTCAAAGCAATATACACAAGGATGAAACCTTTTCCGAAGAGTCCCGCTTTTGCAAAGTGTATAAATGGATGATTTTGCGTTGTGAGCAAATATGCAGTGCTTGTAAAAGGTCTCTCCATTTGATAGCGACCGGCAATAACCTGCAAGCTTTTTGTTATCGTAAAGAAACTCAACAATAACTTCAGAAAGTCCAAATTATTTTAAGAAAATTCGAAAAGTAGCTCGGCTTCTTGCAAAGAATTGAATTCGTACTGAAATGATTACTAAAGAGATCGGATTGGTCTATCAAATTCAACAGTCCAAGGATTGTCTGCTGGAGGTTAGCAGTAAAGGTCCACGTGAGAAATTCTTCCTTCTTTTTCCAGCCTATTAGATCGTGCACAATGGTGACAGCTTTTGTTAGCGCACAGTTCATAACGAACGGAAAGCTTATGAAAGGTATTTAATAAATGAATTTTTTTTAAATAAAAAACCAACAAAGCATAACGAATGTTATATTTCGCACATGTCCAGTAGAAAAAAGCTCAAGAATCGTATGATCTTCACCAAAAAATTTATCAACTCACTGACGTACGAGGCATCATATATTCTACTTTAGAGTATGCTGGAGGCGTTTTTCGCTATAGATGAGATTGCCAGGTTCGCAATTTTATCAGCATTTTTTTGACGTTGGAATCCGTTTTCTTTGCCCAGAAATGCGTATTGTCATCCCAATATGCCTAATTATAAAGTTTAAAGCGATTCAAAGTTATTATTTCTCGTTTGTTGCGGATCATACTCGTTGTTCGATTAGAAGATTAGTGAATGACATATATCAGTGACATATCAGTTAGATTAGTGAGTGAGCGACACACTATGCTAATAGTTGTACGTTGCAAAACGCAATTTGCTCTTCTATTGCATTTTCGGTTTCTTAATCATCCATGTTTACCTACGATCCTTACTCACTCAACGCAAACACTTTACGCCAAGGTCATCCATCGTTACGTTAAACAGTCATCAAAAGGGTGTTGAATACAGCTTGACATATCAGTTATGATATATGTCAATGACATATCGGTTAGATTAGTGAGTGAGCGACACACTATGCTAATAGTTGTACGTTGCAAAACGCAATTTGCTCTTCTATTGCATTTTCGGTTTCTTAACCATCCATGTTTACCTACGATCCTTACTCACTCAACGCAAACCCTTTACGCCAAGGTCATCCATCGTTACGTTAAACAGTCATCAAAAGGGTGTTGAATACAGCTGGAATAAAAAACAATTCTTGTATAGCACAAATAAAACTCATAGCAAAACGGTTTAGTTGTTTACAACTATGTTGGATTTTCGATGAAAAGTTGTATAGTTTTCGGGTGGGAATGAATTTGTCAATTAAGAACTCTCTCTCCCTGTCTCTCTCTCTCTCTATTTTTGTACTCAGTATCATGCATAACAAATCATCGATTGTGCATGAAACACTGAAAATGAGTTGAACATTTCTTTATAATAAATTTTTTATTTCACATTCGAATTTGTGTTTTACTTCGATGGTTAAACGAGAATGGTAAAAATTAAATAAACACAAAGACACAAACCATGCCAAGCAAAGGAATATTCGATGCGATTATTGTCGGAAGGCTAGCCGAATATATGAATGGCCGCATAAAATATAATTGCGTTGCTGAAAATACTACCATATCCTTAAGAGCGATCAATACGTAACGCTTATATGACCATCCATAGCGTTTGATGAATGTCATAATAAAATGCGAGAGATTCAAGACAATTTTCTCTAGCTGCGTCTAGAGTTGTTGAACCAAATGAAAAATTTGTGTTATACGTTTTTGTTCTTTTTTTTTTTGCAAACATTTCTCTTATATAGAACATGGTTTTTGCAATAGAACAACATAGAACGGATTGCAATAGAACATGCAATTTGCAATAGAACGGATTGCAATAGAACATTCAGGCAGTATTTTTGGAAAAATACAACACTATAGCTATCATCAACTCACCGATATAGCTGAGAGCTGCATACGGTAAAGAAATGCATATTCCCATTTGACCATATCGATGTGCGTTTGAAGGATATTCGTAAGTATCATTGCGTGGAAATTTGGGAATACTGTGAATTAGCCAAAAACCACTCGTCTCGCTGAATACCGTCACACCTGCAACCACTCTTCCTGTCGAGGAAACAAGTAATTTTCAAGAGAGTATATTTTCATAGTGTGCAGAAGGCATTTAATAGCTGTAATGATATCATTTCAAAAACACCTCCAGTCATAAACTGCTTCATTGTTAATCTGTACTAGGTTCCAAAACGTTATCTTCGATGGCAGATCTTAGCCACCCATTTATTAAGGGAGAGAAAACGAATCATCTCGACTAACTGCCAAAAGCGATCAGCAAATTTACTGTACAAAAAAACGTATGACTTTTTTGTTCGCTTGATTTACTTTATGATTTCCGTTTTTTTTTCCAAGCCACCGTCAACCTATTCAGAGGCCAGATCATCTTCTAAGCTTTACAAGTA
The DNA here is from genome assembly GCA_000803305.1 of Toxocara canis. Classification (NCBI taxonomy): domain Eukaryota; kingdom Metazoa; phylum Nematoda; class Chromadorea; order Rhabditida; family Toxocaridae; genus Toxocara; species Toxocara canis. The sequence goes on from JPKZ01000756.1 coordinate 105,261, forward strand.
CAGATGCTTGCACGACTTGTGTATGTTATGCAGCCAGTTCTGACAAGATGAAAGCAAATTTCCTATTTCCCTAAATATGTGATTAGTTATGTTTCGTGAAACCTAGCAAGCATCTACTGGGAACAAATAGCACTTCAGAAACTTGATTTCGCCGAATTACTGCTAACCTTTGCAGTGACCTGAGGTTGAAGACCATGTTCCATTGCGTGGATACGGAAGCTGATCGCTATACATAATACTGAAAACCTGCAAGAGAAATTGTTTCATTCGTGATTCTTCACGAATAACTGGTTTCGAAAAATTTGATAACAATAAAAAATGTATATCGCTTTATCCGAAATAAAGCCCCCCTATGCTACAAAAGGGAAAGACACTTCCTAGAGGGAAAATCTAATCGGATTTGCTGACCATGCGGATGGGGAGGCTACTAAAATAAGCAAGCGTCAATAATTCGATTTCAATAAAAAGTGCAGAAAAGTGATATTAAAAAAAATAATAAGTATGATGGTCACTTTATGACGGCACATTTATCTATGCGATAAAAGCGCATCAGGCTCTGTGAAGTTCTATTGAGTTTTTCACTCGTCGTGCTACCGCTGAGTGACACTTTTCTCTGCCATACTTTGTCTCCAGATCATTCATATCTGTGAGCAATTTCGTTATTTTGTAGTGCAGTAATTTCATTAAGTGATGCTTTAAAACATACAAAATTTATTATCTATATTTGTCTTCAACGTTTCACTTTTGATATCTCAATGACAATTATTTGGTTTAAACCATATGCTTCTTATTTTCGCACGTGCTAATTAGTTCCTAATTAAATGCTCGCCTTGAAGATGCTTTAAGACTTTAGCTTATTCTGAATATAGCAACAATATTTCTGATAAAGATTTGATCCGTACAAGCAAACAACTAGCCTCAGGATTGTTACTGTTGTCGTAATATTGTTGCAAAGTGTACGCAATAGGTTGATCTTTTGATACCATACCAACGTTCGATAGAGTCCATTGTTTATAGTTGGAGTCGAAATAAATAAAAGCATCACCATTTTGAATGATCACATTATCGGATGATTTCAGTCGTGGAATTTTATAGAATACAAACCTAGAAAACAAAAAGCTGAATGCTTAAGTTGTTAGCGAGAAAAATATTTATTCAAATTCGTTGTATTCGTGCACTGTTGTATTTGTTTGTTGTATAAATGAATGCGCTTACTTGTGTAATCGATACGCCTGCGATCTCTACAGATGGAGGGTGCACAACAATAGAAAAAAATTTTCTGAAGCGAAAGTGTGTGACGTTCAAGAAAAATATTTGCAATAGAATTGGAAAAGATAACAAATAGGTGAATAATTATAACACGCAATTTTCCGATATTATACGAACGTTTTCGCTGAATATTATAAGATTCACTACAGAAATTTCATCAACTCATTATGATCTATTTTAGATTTTCACAGCAAAGAATTTTAAATAAAAACACTTTATGGTACAATCGTGAAAATATAAAGTAAAATTGTGTTAGAATTGTAAAAAAACCTTTTAACTACTTCACTGTATAAACTGGTGGTTTTTAGCCCAATAAAAGAAGGTGATAGGATAGCCATATAGGAAATTGAAAACCAGCGAACGTCAATCATCGGATTACTACTTTATCGCTAAGTAATGACCCCTTAATGCTATAACTTTCCGAATAATGCGTACTTTAGTTACCCTTACGAATTGGAAATACTTATTTTCTTCCTTTCAACACTTTCTGTCTTAGACGTTAATATGAAAACGTTTAAATAAATTTGCTCTTCAAAAACTATGAGTCTTTGAGAGTTCATTTACCGACCATTGTCATTTTCTGAAAACTTTGCGCCTTTTTTCCATGTTTTTTTAAATTTTTTTTTCATTTTTTCAATTCCCTCAATTTTTTTTCAATTTTTCAGTTTCAACAAATTTCCCAAACATTTCGCATCTTGTCGCCTATTCGAAGCGCGCAAATGCACGGATGTTAATGAAGTCCGAAAGCAAGAGGAGTGGGTTTCCAATGAAGAGGATCTAAGGATGGTGAGAGCATGACGCCAAAATCGGTAGAAAGCAATTTTATCATGGTGATAAGGAGAAAGTCTTATCACTGATGAACACGTCTCAAAATATCGAAATTAGTATGATGGGCCAAAGAAATGTCTCTATCGTTGAATAACTTAATCTTATCGAATCCCTTTATTACTTATTACCATGTATAATTATTACTACGATCTATAATAACGTTTGTAATAACCGTTGAAGTTTCCTCGTTCCTCACTGGAAAATAATTAAGATATGAAAATTCTCTAAACGTTTTTGTGATATAAGGGCCTTTAAGTGAATTTTATTAAAGGAAACAATGCGAAAATTTTGTCCAGTATAGACCGAATATAATATTACTCAGTATGAATAGCATAAGCAAAGAGATTTCTCTAAAAGCTAACCAATCAACTGGATTGTTTCTTTGATCACGACATTGGAAATCAATAGCAACTGTTGTATATATAATGAACACAAATACTATTAACGGCTTCATTCTCCTCTAAAAAGTAACGCTGTATGAACGAATATTAGAAAAATTATACTCGCATAAATGAAAAAATTTTGCGATTTGAAGTAATTCGCCAAAAGATTATTTCGATTGTTGAAGCACGTAAAACGATGAAAACGAACGACAAGTCAGTTTCATATGAAGTTTATCAAATGTATGCTTAATTTCGATGCTATTTACTAAAGCAGATGCAAAGGGATGCAGAGGCAGCTGTAATTTCATCGATTCCCCCTTTCGATACAGCTGACAACCATGCCCAAGCTTGATTGTTTTGAACAGTTTCAGAACGCCTGGTGATCAGCCTGCTGGTGATCCGTTGGGAATGCAGCCGGGAATACTAAAGCAGATATGACCATCAAATTTAGCTAGCGCTAAATTTGCATTCTTATATGCCTTACCTTAAAGAAGAGGAAGAATAGTCTTTATTCACATGACCAAAGAAAACCGTACGCGGCACTAAAATATGTAACAAGACGGTACCGACATATATGCGCTTTTACGAGCACACGTGTTAATGAATTGCACATATGTACAGGAAAGAATCGCATGTGATGAGCAGAAAATAGCAAGTAAATGAGTTGCACATGTGTACATTCAAAAGCAAAATCATTCAGCATAGTAAAGTAAGCTAAGCATTCGGGTATGAGATGTATGAGATGTGACTCAATAAACTGAGCAATTGTTCTGAGGTCGAATGAGTCGAGGCGGTTCATGAACGCGGAAGGATACTGCACCTTAGCGATTCTACCAGGAAGTTCATTCCAACTATGGACTGCTCTGAACTGAAAGCAATAGAAGACTCTGTTCGCAGAACAGGTTTTGAGCGGTAACAATGGGGTCGACGTTCATGCTGACCAGGAAGCGTAAACAGACTTTTTAGGAGTATATCAGAGAAACCTCTGACAATTTTGAAACACAGAGCCAGGTCAAATTTAAAACGGCGACACTCCAGAGGTTCGAGATCCAAATATGTTCAACCTGGCCCTATAATCAGGTGTATATAGTCCCACGAACAATTTGCGAAATGCTATACGAAATATTTATTTTTGCACTTTTTCAACAATTTTTATGTCATTGAACAAGTATGATGACCATGCTTGCGTACAGTATTCTAGTATGGACGGCATTAGACAGTATATGCTTTCCGATAATGTTCTGTGTAGCAATGCACGTAGGATACAGTTAGCCACCGTCAGCGCTTTCGGGGCTAGCCCAGTGCAGAGGAGGTTCCAGTGCAAATTTGAACAAATCTTGAATCCGAGCTCGCGGATCCCATCATCCGCAGGCGGCAAAACTTTGTTGTCCAATCGCAGGAAGCACTGATGATGGAAATTAACATGGAGAACTCGGCATTTCTTGTACAAAATGTCAAGTTGCAATAATTCAGACCAAGCGCTGAAGGCATTCAGATCGCTTAGCAATATGTGAAAATCAATAGCAGAGTTTTGCAAAGAGCGGTACAGTGAACCACAAATACCGTAAGCCTCTACCTTGTGCAGAAGCTTACCGTAGCAGACGACGTCGAAAGCCTTAGCATAGTCAATATATACTACATCAGTTTGGATTTTCTCATCAAGTGTACTAATCCAGTCACACATTGAGCTTGTTATTCGGGGAACAGTTGATCGACCTGGTAAGAAGCCATATTGGCCTGGGTTAATTAGATTGTATTTCAGGAGGTGCTGAAGTAAATTATCCTTCACAACAATCTCCATTATCTTGCACACTGATGACGTCAAACTAATCGGGCGGTAGTTTTCAACGCTGGTAGGTGGGGTCTGCTTTAGCAAAGGGGTAATTACAGCGGTCTTCGAGGAGGACGGGAGTCGTAACCAGGAAATACTTCTTGCAAAAATTAAACTCGATGGAACAGCGATAGTGTTAGCGGTGCGTTTTATGAAATATGAAGGTATTCAATCAGGAGCAAGCGACATTTTGTTGCTCAGCTTATTAATGGCCTTTCTCATAGACTCTACGCTCACATTCACTGCTGTCAATCGTTGATTTATTCTAAATGGGAATTCTGGCAGAAAGTTGTCGTCTTTCTTAAAAATTTGACAGAAGAAGTCTGCGAACATGTCAGCACTTGACATAATCGTCTATGACAGGGCACAAATTCGTTATCTTTTAAGACGCTTATATCATGCCGGACGTTCAATTTTCTGTTCACTTACCCACAAAACGACTATAAAACGATTAACATTCCCAGAACATATCAAACGCTTTTCTTGATTTTTTCGCAAAGTGCTGATGAGCCTGATCGAAATCTCTAGCACACTTTGAAAATGCCGCTTGCTTATCCAGTTTATGGCAATCCAGCCACAAAAAAATGTTTTTTTTTAAACTTTCACTGAAAAGATGTACTACCTTCTCGCTGTCACTGACCTAACACTAACGACAACAGTTGACCCTACCATGAACAATGATAACAAAAGTGTTATCTGCTCTAGCTTTACAGTTGCCTTTATTACAGAACAATGTTTTAAAAAAAAGTTTCTTTGTTAATTCTACCACGTGCAATTGGCATTGAATAGCATCAAATCGCCTGAAAATCTGCAAAACAAAAAAGTAGTCGATTGATCGCCTTTAAAGATATCATTTAGGTGTATCGCCAACTTATGCAAATGGCAAAGTGATCACAATGCTTTAAGAAAATGCTTCCAAGGCATTGAATGCTGACATCATAACGAATAGCTGCGAATTTGTCCTCACGATCAGATGGGCTTCGCGAAGATGGTACAGGTAGGTATCCCATGTAAATGTAAGTAAGAAACATAAGTGATTGTCAAAGAAGCACTATGTCGACATGGTGTTGCGCTTTTATGTTTCATTAAATTGTTTTAAAATTGAATTTTGATTGCTTGCTTAGAATATTTCATTTTTCGCAATTGAAATTCGCGCAATAAATTGCATAGAGCGACATGAAACGGAAACTCGCCATATCTAACGATCGGATGGCAACAGGTTTATCTTCATATGCCACCTCATATCGATGGCACACTCATGAGTGATTAATAATAAAATCTATGGACACAAGAACCGGTAACTGACGAAACGTATAACACATTTATATTATAAACCAATATTAATTACAAAAATTACGACGTAGAAATAAACAAGTTTAAAGCATGAGAGTCCCGATAAACATTGCTAGCTAAAGGTGGAAAATTCATGCATGACATTTTTCATACAAAATTGCAACAAGCTAAGAAATAACTAATTCTTGCAAAGCATTTCAATTCCATGCGTTAGGCATATCGTCTACTAATTAGACTATACGAGCAACTAAATAATCCCAAAATGTTCGAAAGGTGGATCGTCGAATGGGAGCATTCTGTGTGATAAGCATTTCGACTTTATCAGATGCTTTTTGCTGAGTTATATGTGATAAGCATAAGTGATGGTAATGCATCAGAAAGCACAAACAAAATTTCAGCAGCGCTTATATAGGTTTCTTCATCACCAAAAAAAACTCACAAAAGCGTTACGGAATTTTTCCGCAACATTCGATCGTTGAAGAGATGAAGTAAATGTATAATGACTATTTGCGTATGGAAATTACTAACAATTGAGAATGAATAAAAACCCGATCTTATCACCAAAAGATGAACGCTAACAAATGAGCATGCGAGATATATCTATCTTGTCGTTTTGATTATCACTAAAATTGCGCAATTAAATGATCATAACAGTAAAAACGGGCTGACTAGAAATTTCTGATTACGAACTTTTTAAAGCGCAATTTGAACGATGCCCAATCCTTCCACTTACCTTTCTCAACAATCCCTCGGCTATAGAAATCCCGAAAAAAAATTCATAGCAGCTTCGAGCCTATATAGCAGTTTGTCTAATGAAATATAAAAAGAAAACGGATTACTGAAAAAAAAAGAACGAAGAGAATCTCAACAAGAAAAAACTTACTGATAGTGGTGTTACAAACATATTTCACTTGTTGTTATGCAGTAAGATTAGCGTTACTAAATTACTAATTACATTGCATCCACCTTATTCTCCTATAATTATCGCCCATCCCCACCGCAGTTTTTGTCATCCCATAAAATATCGATATTAACCCAGATGAGCTATTCAATATTTCAGTTGGTATATCAATTCATATAGACAATTTAATCGATCTTGATTATCAAACGAATATCGATATATCTAGCTTGGTTCGAAAAAAACCTTTCCAGATCGAACTTTTTCTCATTGCTTGCATTACATATGCTTATTCTCGTTCGTTCGATAGTGTTCGATGGTTAATACACATAAACGGATTTTTAGTAAACACGAATGTGATCGTTTCAGCTAGAAAATTGAACAACTTTAAGCAAATAACTACTGAAATAAAACATGTCAAATTATATACGGAAAGGTGTACCGCATTTTTATCAATACAGAAATTCTTGTAGACCTAATTATAACTAGAATCATATCATGTTTTTATTATGCAGTTAGAAGAATTCTAATTTTCTTTTTTTCAGCAACACCTTATATATTCTCAAAAAATTACCTTATGCATAAATTTCTTTGCTCATCAAAATTAATTGTCTCTGTGCTATGCGCTTAAAATATTTAATTAGAACGAATTAAGGAAATGAAATTCTTTATGAACTCTTCGAATTCATTAGCAGCATAATCACTCATCTGTAGAGAGCATAGATATCGGGACATGATTTGCAGATATACGACTTACCCAACAATAATGATTCCAATCGTTTGATATTTAAGGCGATACATATGGGGGGAATAATTTTACTATTTTCAGTAGTTAAATATCACAATGTTGCTTTTTTCCATATTGCTGGGGATAACCGTTCCCCGAAAGACTTTTCATCAGCTCTCGAAGGTGTTTTGAGAAAAATGGAGACTGCGAGCGGCTTCAATGTTGACGGTGAAGAAGCTCAAATACTTCTCTTTGTGGATGATATAGTACTCGTTGCAGACGACCCAGAAAAGATGCAGAAGTTACTAAATGAGCTCAACAATAAAGCCAGGAAAATTGGGCTCAGCATTCACGACGGTAAAACGAAGGGGATGAAGAACGCATTCTGTCCTCAGCTTACCACAAAACTCGGTAATGTTAACATCGAGCTCGTGGAACAATATTCATACTTGGGACAAATTGTGCAAATGAACAACCATTTGGGTCTGGAGCTGAGCAGGAGAAGAGCGGCGTGGATAGCCTTCACCAAGCTGAAGGATATCTTCTGCGATATGAAGATAACACCGTCCGAAAAAGCAGAACTTTTCAATTCCACCGTTCTCCGTGTTCTACTGTATGGGTGTGAAACGTGGAACACCACGCTTGCTGAAGAAAACAAATTAGCAGCCACTCTGCGAGCCATGGAAAGACGCATGATGGGTGTTGGTAGATTTGCAACACATAGCGAACGAAGATTTGCGTTCTAGATCCGGTGTGAAAGACGTCGTCGAAGAGATGAACAAAAGAAAACAAAGATGGGATGGTCACGTAGCCAGGATGAAAGACAACAGATGGACTAAACGAATAGTAGAATGGTACCCAAGAGATGTTATGCGACCGCGCGGTGGACCATCAACAAGATGGGAAGATCGGCTGCGACGTGTATATGGCGTTGCCTGGATGCGGCGAGCTCAGGATCGCGATAGATGGAAAATTTGCCAG
>JPKZ01000756.1:126835-149811 GCA_000803305.1 Toxocara canis
CAAATCAACAGTTTCAAACGTATAACCTTAATTGTAATAGGATTCTCGACAACAAATAAATCCTTTCCTCGACTCAAGGATCTCATTAGAAGTAAAAGGTATCAAAATAAAAGTTTCCGAGAAGTAATGAAAGTTTTGACAAAATCCGCCGAAAAGCACAGCCATATAGTGCATCCCATAATGCATTTCTGTCGAAAAGTGCACTTGTTAAAAAATAAGAACAATAAAAGTAATATCAACATGTTGACAATCTAGTGCAAGCGCATAGCACACCCACACATAGAGTAAACGTGGTGCTCATCCAAAACATAAAGATATTACACAGCTAAACGCCTAATAACGTCACAAACAACAAAAGCCACATACGCAATCTCATAGCCAGGATGAGGAAATTGAAGGAAACCCCTCCTCCCCCTCCCCCTCTTCCCCGAAACCCGAACATAAGAGGAAGGACAGCTGCTCTTCCACTCTCTTCTATCCTCCACGAACGAAAAATGACAAAAGGAGGAAAGGAGGGGAAGGAGAAGGGGAAAGAGGACCGGGAGGGGAGATGGGAGAAGAATTTGAAAAATAAAATTTTGGTATAAAAGAATTAAAAAATTAAACTCTGAAATCCAAAACGATCCATACAAATGGAAGTGGTTTAAGCAACTAAGCGTAGTGATGTAAAGATTTTATTGCAGCTAATAATTTGCCATTATGCCCTGAATAAAATGCTTCATAATTGAAAACTCTCAGATACTTAAATACGAATTCTAATTCTGAAGTCATATACAAGCGTATCGATAAAGAGTTTATCTTATAATGTTAAAAAACGCCTCAATTTTTTTGCTTACGCTAAGTCGTCCCTAAGATATCGCAACGCGAACACCATTAAGGGAATCATTTTTAGATGAGAAACATTTCGTACCGACTGTAGGTAGGCTCCTTCTATTCAGCGTGCATTGAAGACGCCTGTTTATCGAGATATGATCATGTGAACACAGTTGTGATTGGTTCTTCAGCCGAAAAGAAATCCTGGCTGAGAGTATAAACATGGACGTACTTGATAAAAGGAGATGAAAAAAATGTGACCCTGAACTCTTCCGATTTCGTTCTTTAGAGAACTATTTTAGAAATCTTTATGCCAATCTGCACTGGATATCAACTACTTTCTACATATTTACAAATAAAATTCAAGTCGTTTATTTATTTATTCTTTTTTGTATATCTCCATTCTTTCATAAACTAGACTCGATAATGCCAACAGCCTCCTGTAAAACTCTTTCAGATGACGATTTCACCCCTAACAGAATTATGCTCTCGTACTTGTGACCGCTCACTCTCTCCTCATTAACTCCGATTTCGTCAGCTGTCCCCGCATAGGCTGATTTATAGAAAAAAATAAACACTGACAACAAATGCGGCCAACAGATAAAACTTTAAATGGTTAAAACGTGCATCAATATTAAACGGGTTGAAATAAGCATAAGACGAGTTACGAAAAAATGTTCTTAAGCTGTGCGTACTTCGACGATGAGTCCTTGAATGCGATCGCTATGCAGTAGTGATCAAGTAGTTGCGTTAACAGTTCGCGCTCATCGAGCATCTCGATTGCTTCGATTCTAAAAAAAATACATTAAACGAAAAGATGGTTAACAAATTAAAAAAAAACGGTGAGCAATGAAACATAACAAAAATATGAATTATTATTTCATACCTTTTAACCTCATCTCGTGGCAATTTCTTCTCATATATTTCGTTCATTGTCCATATAGATACGTGTTCCCATTTGTTGTCCAAGAAACTGTAATACCCACCACAGTAAATCATAAATCACTAACAAAACGCTTTAGAAAAACGAATTACCTGAGTGTATTAGTTCGATTTTGGCCTCTTATGTTTAAACAATTGTTGTCCTCTTTTTCGCCTCCTCCTATTTCAAGGTTTTATCAACTCCTCTGTTATCTTTTTAATGCATGCAGCAAAAAAAAAAACGCTCTGAAAATAATCTTTATGCCTGAAAGAAAATTTCATCTTTCTTTGTAACCACATTAAAACCATAGCACAGAACTGCTAGAAGCATACTTTAGTTGTCAAAGTATAAATTAAACACGATATGCAAATGTATTCAGTGAACTGTTTTATTGACGACAACAACTGCGCGCGGTATCTATTCAGATCTGCGAAAATTTCGAAACTTTGCTGCATCTCACCATGCATAATTTCAGCAAACATTCTGTTGCGATTTTCTAGCCAGCCAGGAAACTGAGAAAATTGCAGAACAAAAGTTATTTAAAAACATATGGGTAAGAAATGAGCGAGAAAAAATGAAGGAAAAAAAGAATGCGAAGGAAAAGAAATGGGAGAAAATAAGGAAAAAAAAGAAATAATCAAATGAGTTGAAGAAATATTATTAAACATCTCTTCCTCTCGCTCTATCTTTTCGCTTACTTCTATTCCATATAACTGTTAAATAAAGTTCGCTTTCTAATTTTTCTACTTTTTTCCTCTTGGCAAATCAAAACAAACTGTTTGCCGATATTATGCGTAATAAATTTAACTGTTCCAGTCTATGATGCTAACAATATACCAACACATTGGACAAATTTTAGCAAATATCGCGCACTAACGTTGCCACCAAAGAAACAACGCAGCAACTGCAATACTGAAATTTGTCATTTCTCTGAAGGAGTTACTGGAGCCGCGTTCAGACGGTGTAATCGCGTAATCACAGCAATCGAAAACAATGAATAGTGACATTTTAGAAAAATTTAAGTTTCGGAAAAAGCAGAAAATGTTTTATTATGATTAAAGCAAAGATTAAGTAAGACTGCAAGCGCTATAAGACTGTAAGCATTCGCCTCTTGGACGACAAAAATTCGCTCATTAAAGCGAGAAAATATTTATGGCTGATTGTTAACAACGCATGTGTTACAATCGCATCATTTCCGTACACCAACGATCATCAAAAAAATACCGCTTTTCTTGTGATTCGAGACTTTTACAGACAGGTAAACCGGGCAGAATAATCCCACGCTGCTGAAGGTTTTTTTCCATCACTTCTCCGAATGTGTCCGCCATTTTCACCTGAAATCAGCACAGCAACCTATTAAAACATTCCTTTCATAAACCTACTTTTGCACTCCAATCCGACTCATTCTCACTCTTGAGATCTCGTTAACAAAAAAACTGTCCTTCCCATCCCGCTCCCCTCTCCCTTCCCCCAACGCCACCGGTAGGCACAGGCAAATACAGCTTTTGGAGTCTTATTCAAGGCGGAATGGTATCTATGAAGGGGGAAAAGAATTGTTCATCTCGATTCGATAGCGCAGAGTGCACTCTGTTGATTCCCGTGAGTGTAGCAACTGTCGGTCGCAAGCTGCGATCAGACAATGGTAAAAAAATACTCTTTTTAAAACAATTGCGCTTACAGCATTTGCAGCTTTCCATAGTCAATGCATATTTCATAGAATCTCCTAAACACACATAGAACTGTTAGGAAACGAGTCATCGGAATTGGTGACAATAAGGTACGCAATATTTGTTAAAAAACCAAACAGACTGACGCAGTTGCTACGCTTCAACTTACCACTGCCTCTACATTTTAACTCTTACACTCGGTTTCGACCTCGCCTAGCACCATCGGCTAGTCAATTCTTTCGCTTGATTTTTGTGTTTCTCTTTCCTTTTCTCGTTTTCCATAGAATTTTTGATTTCTCGAACGAGGTGCGACCTCAGCTCGAAATTGGACCGCAATTTGCCACAGATGACGAAACTTACCACTCTCTAATGGAGAATGTGTGGTAAGCTTTTCTATGATTCTCGACGAAAAGTTGTGCGAAAAGGAAGGCATGATCGGCGACCATTTTCGTTTTCGTTTTCCTCTCAGATCAACATGCATCTTATATACTGAAGTCATCGAGCCTCATAATCTTCTAAATGAAGGAACATAAAAACGTTATTTTAAAAAAAAAGGCTAACTAGAGGCAATCGAGAGCAATCGACTTCACACCGAACAAATTGTTGCAAATTTCGCAAAGAGAATATTCATTCAAACCTGCTCATAGTTAATGAAGAGAGCTGTATTGAACCACGTGGCCAATTCAGTCAGCAACTGAGCACTATGTGCAGCACCCATATAGACGAGCACGCATTCCGCAATGAAGAGTGTAGGTAGCTCGAAATTAACACCACCTGCCTCGAGCTTGCCTTTCAATTCATCTGGCTGTCGCAAATCAGCTCCTAACAGCTCGTAATCACCCGCGTGCAAATCCGAATGGCCCGATTCCTTGGCTAAAAATGTCACTTATACCCTAAAACGCACTGAAGTTGCAAAGAAAAATAATCAACTGATAAACTGATAAAAGAGGTGCCGACTTGACCACATCCTAGTTGATTAGTATATGCTATAAGGCAATTCCACAAAATCTCACCGCACGGAGAGCGCCGAAATCAAAACAATACCTCTAAGCTCATCGTTATAAACAAAATTCAGAACAGCTAGAATGTAAATGCTAAATCTGACGCACCGTTCTGCATCATCGAAGTCCTACTAAACCAGTCAAGACGAGCAGTCTTCTAAACATGAAGACGAATAGATGAGTGAGCTATACCGCTGTCAAGAGTTGAAATATTACACACCGTAATCAACCGCGCTTCCAGTAGCCATTAATGGTCTAACCTAGCTTCCAAACACTCCTTAACAACATAGCTAACCACATAGGTAACCAATCCAATAAAAGCAAACATAAAGAAGAGAAAAGCTAACGTGATTCAGCGAACATGGCAACCAGATCTGGTGCACCCGGTTTACGTATAAGACGCATTTTCTTTGCGGTAACTGAACTGAAATCAATGTCGACAAATTTAAAGAATTTCGCGTTCGATTCCTTCAAACGCCAATAGAGAGTGTCGAAACCAGAGCCAAGATTCACGATCTGACATGATGATCCCGCTTGCTGTAATACACAAAGTTTCTTTCATTTACGATTGAAATTTTATATTTATTTCGTTTAAATTTGTTATCGTTCAATTCTGTTTTACTCCCATCTTACCTGAATTTTTTTCACCAACTTCATTGGGATGATTTGGAAGCATCGAAAAAAATCGACCATTTCGATTCAATTGATCGTATCTCCAAATCGAACAAGATTATGGATATGAACAGCGTCCATTTCTTGTCCCAATCTCTTTCCCGTTCGGGCAGCTTGACTTTTGATCCCTTTTCATCACTACCAAAACTCAGAAACTATAAGCTGGGCCAGCTCATACATCTCATAAGTTTCTGAACATCATACTAAGTACTATCTTTACATGTCTTATGAATTCAAATTTGAAGTACCAGTTTTAAAACTATCGGCTCTGATCTGTTAAGCAAGTCGCTATCAGAAGGAACTGTGATAAAGTTAGGGATCGACTTAAACAAAGCACTTCCTATATCCTTTCGTTTGCCTTCGTTCTCATGAGTCCCTCTGAAAACCGCTTGATGGCGGATTCAAATCCACCAAATGTGAAAAAAGTGGAGATATGCGCTAATGAAACTGACATGATTTGCAACACAAGCTAACGATGAAAATCCGTAATTTAATTGGTCCGACTGCTCGCATAAATCATCTTATGAAGAGAATGCCAATCAGTCGGTAGAAAAAATTATCCAAACTCAACAACATCTTTAGAGATTGACAACTTCTCCCCGAGAATACTGCGTCATTCTGAAGTAGTGTATAAAAATCTATTCTAGTTACATTCATCAAATTACTTAAACCTGTCATCTCTTCATGATTCATGCATATAAACTACCAGGGAGACGGAGACAAACAGAGAGATAAAGAGAGGGATAAATACACATATTTTATGTGTTTGTATAATCAAATTTACTGCAGAGAAAACAAAAATTAACAAATGAATTGAACAGTGCAGTAAGTGCAGCAGCATATTGCTTGCACACAACTTATTCTATTGTGCAAGTTGATGCAGGGACGCATCCTCACTGTTCAAGAAGTTGGAATAAAGGCAAAGGAAACAAAATTTGCATTATAAAAATGAAAACAAACCTGCACGAAGGCGTCAACAATGGCCTTTATAGCGGTGACTCTGGCCCAATATCCACGTGAGATCTCTGGATCACGACGAGAGATGTTCTCTCCGCAGCCCAGAATGAAGCGCTTCACAAATTCGTCTTTGTAGTACTTCAGCTGAAAGAATCAATTCATGCATGCCCAGCGAAGATAAAACTCCTACGATGGACCCACATCCTAACCGCACTGAGTAGATTTTTTCTTGCACTTCAATCTTCTCCCTAATCCGAAGCCTAGTTCTCTGCAGTCCTTAACCGACTTGCTTCGGATCCAATTCCATGCGAAGTTCGGATGATGCTCTTCACATGGTCGTAGCGCTACCTAAACAAACATAACGACAGGCTCCAACGAACGCTTCAGCGAAATCAATAGTAAATATTGGGATCAGATTATCATAAAACGACTCGAGAGTTGAAGAATTCAGAGGGGTTGTGTCAGACAAATCATGGTGCCAACGCGCGCAACAAAATGCAATTCACAGTGAGTAAGTCTTTGCTTCTGTGCATAAAACACAGTTGTTTCACAATGGCTGTGCTTTGTCCTACCTATCACGGCAGCACTCAATAGGATTGGAACTCTCATCTTTTGGAAAAGAATAAGTGTGAATCAAGGGTCAAGAGATGGGAATAAAAAGAGATTTACATGGTGCCTACTTTTCTATTTAAAAAGTTCTGTTATTAAAAAGCAATCGAAATACGCTTAACACTACCTTGACAGCTGCAAACTTGCACTCAGTTGCATCATCGTTGGTCTTCTGAACAGAATAATCATCCGATATCGATGCAGAACGACGTCTGCATCCGATTTGCACACTCAACTGGCCGTCACCTAATTCAGCTTCTTGATCCATTCCTTTGTCTTTTTATACCTTAAACAACTTCCCATAACCTCTTACATGACAAGCAAAGCATGAAATGCCTCGCACATACGTTTTGAAGCGCTCGTAACAGAACTAAGGTGCAGATAGTCTCTTGGGACGAGAATTACGAATCATCGGTCGCTGCAGTAGGGAACGGGAAGCAGGATAGATGTGATGATAAGCATGTCTTTAAAAAGCAGTCAGATTTTTCGTTTTTTCAAAAGAAAAATAGGATCGGATTCGCCCGAATTTTACTGGCTGCTCTTAAAATGCACAGGAAAAGATGGATCTACCGTTTAAATTGCACCACGTGGCAAATGACCGCATTATAAACTGCGCCGTAAATTAGTCGTAAAGCGTGCCAGGCGACTAGCACGATATGTGCATTTCACAATGCCACTTAAAACAATGTAATAAATTTCCTCAACCAAATGGTGAATACTCAGCTAGGCGCTAACACCTTTCCCCGGGTTTTCTATTATGAATATGAAGTCAATTTAATTCCTTTCAATTCCTCTTCTTGTCTTCTCCATCTTCATTCTTTTCCGTACGCCATAACACGCACAGAATTCCATGTAACGTTTGCGGGATTTGTTTGAGAACCATTGCGACGGCACAGACTATTACCAATTTCATCGCGGAATCTCCCCGGAATTCATGAGCTAAAATTTTCGGACGGACTTGCAAAAAGACATACACGCATGCATACGCACAGACATGATGGGCTTCTAAAGCGCCCTCCTCACGATTAAAAGCGGATAAAAATTGAAGCACTAATTTGGTACTTGTAGGCCGCATTCAAGTAGTTTTTGTGGAGACCTCAAAGAAAAAGAATGCAGTAAGTGACAATAAAACCCGTCCACAAACCAATGCCTCGTTATCATGGTAGTAGCATTACATGACGTCGATGAATGAAAAAAAGAAATTTCTGAAACACAATTAGCCTTCAAGCCCCTTGACGATTTACAGTAATTAAAATGACATTTAATTGAAGTATCGAAATGAATGTCGATTGCAAAAAAAAACAAATCAACAGAAACGAATAAAAAATATTCTCAATCAAATTAATTTATTCATTCAAAAAAAAAAACCCATAAATTATGGCCATCGATCGTTTAAATGATAAATGATAAAAGTGATAAAAATCCAATCCCCCATACACCTCAGATAGCAACTTTTTAGTGCTCCATAAAGTCTCACAACAAGAAACAAAAAAAAACGTATAACAGCAACAATGCTTTCCAAACCATAAAACAAAATATCCGTTTTAAATAACAACATATCCCATTCAAATTCAACAAAATCATAAGCGTGATCAACACTTGAATACCGAACAAGTTTCGTTTTTTGGCCTACAAGCTTTCAAAAATCGTAGAAAAAAAAAAGTTGCACAAGGAAAACGACGCCTTTTAATGTTTTGTTTTTTTTTGCAAGTGATAAAAATAGCAGAAATATATCGAATCACTTAGTGGAACAATAACACAATTTGATAATACAACTATAAAAACTACGTAAAAACTATCGTAAGTGAGCAGAAACTAACGAATATATTCACTATCTTTTCATTTGATAGCAAACGTTAACGCACTTAATGTAAAACTTTGAAACAGCAACCCGTAACCTAATCGTTCATAAACTATTAAACAAAACAACGTAGTCCAATTCCTTGCTTTTAAGGATAACAATTCTCTTCTGGCTCTTTTTTTTTTCCGCTTTCCATATATGAATCGTCATCTATGGATAATACTAGGTTAATCTTTGAAGAATGAGAATCATATAGAATGTATCTATAAGAACCGTTCGCCTCCAATTATGAAATCTAAAGTGTGAAACAAAAAGAAAACAGCCAAATCTCGCGGGCCAATTTATGCACCTGCAAGCCCCTCTTTTGTGTACGCTGTTCAAATTCCCACTGAATTCAAACCAAAACAACAATCGTATTTTTTTAAAATGGTACTCGAAGAAAAACCTGAATTGAATCTCAAACTTGTTGTGTACGATGTACAACTAACTCTTGATAGGCATTAAAAAAAAGAGCCGAATGGTGAGTACAAATCACTTCAACGTTTACATCAACTTTACGATGATTCGCTCACAACAACGCTATCTTTCTTCTCTTCTCCGTTAGCTTGCTTTTGCTCTATGGCTTTCTCCTCTAATGCCTCCATTTCACTTGCTGCGTTTTCTTGAGCCCCATTTTCTTCAGCAATTCTACTTTGTGATTTAAGGCCCTCTCCATCTTTTCGCGCAAGTTCCGCTTTCTCATCAACGTTCTTTCCACTCTCCAAGGTATCAACATCAGCGGTGGCTGACTCATTATTGTCCTTTATTGCCTGAAATCATATCTGTACATATGAAGGACAACGGCCATTCAAAACTTCTATAACAAATGAGATGAATTCTTTACAGTAAGGAGTGATAAGCCAAGTATGCACTGCTGGACTACAAAACTGGCAAGCTATCGCTATTCGTAACTAACAGGCTGCATAGGCTATTCCACATGAACAGCGAACCAAGTTGGTCTGCTGTATTTACATCAGTTTGAATATCAAACTCAGTTTTAAATTTTGCATTCCATTGACGCTGTCCGAGTCTTAGTATCCGCTAGTCACCGAAACAGTAACTCTCTTCAAGTAATTAGGCTCAAGTAAGCACACATTTGCGCTCTGTCATCACCACCACACCGAAATGAAATCATACACAGATGGTGTAAAACCAAAAGCCTCACGAGCGTGATATCGATCATTTGTCCTCCAAACAAAAATGTATGGCGCATTTGAAAAGAAAAGCAAACATGCTAACCGCCGCAACGCCTGCTGCCATAGCGAGTGGTGATCTGCGAGGAGGATCGTCGTCTTCAGGAAAAACGGTGAAGTCGTGCTTTACCAAATCCGATAACCAGTTCATCATACTGTAAAAGAAATTGATGGGCATGTTTTCGTTGATGACCACATGAAATTATTGTGCTATACGCTAAGCAGCACATTTGAAAACACATGTAAACACACTTACCGCATCAAAGGTCGATCGCTTTCTTTATGCGATTTTTTTCACCAGCATGTCTAGCGATTATATCGGATACTTTACTATGATACCGATAGACTAATCGGAAGGATGACTCTCATCGCAACCACCCTTCTCACGTCATCCATGTAACGTTAGCGGTCTAGTGTGATTTCCACAAAAGACGTTATATCAGCCCTGCACTTTCCACACTCTGACAATAATATTCATCTCAAACTTTTTGATCCATCATTACATACCAACAGAGCCTTCGCCTAATATGCGAAGGGACCCAGGTTGCTTCCCCAGCGGATCGCCAGCAGGCTGACCGATAGGCGTTCCGAGACTGGTCACAACAATCATGTGTAGGCATGGTTGTCAGCTGCATCGATACATTATATACCATCTCCTGAGAGTGGCCAGTGTTTACCAGAATCCCATCTATATTACATTTTTCCATACTTTTTGAAGCCAGCATTGGCAGAATACTGCCCTAAAACATACACAAACTTACAAAAAAACTTTTGGGCACTCAAAAGGACACGCATCCTTTTCGCTCGTTTTGAAGCTTCTCACATAATTTCGCAAATTACTTACCGGAAAACGCCTGGTCCAGCACTGTTCGCAAATCTCTTAGCAAAACCTATCAGAATCTAGCCAGGGATTCAAACAGTCATAAAAAGCATCACTTACGACCTATCAGATATTATAACGTTAACAAATAATAACAAGCAAGACCTACGACTGTGAAGCGATTTCCTGCCGTAAGATTTCGCTAATGATCAGCCGTTGTCGCGCATCAGCGATTTTCGCCTCCACCTCTTCACCCCAATCTCCGAGTTTTTCGTGTGTCTTTGCGAATTTCTTGTCATAATGATCGTAGTGTACCTGCTCTAACAAAAGACCCAAACCAGGCGCCTTCGGAACATCCATCTAAAATTTATTCGATGTCCTAAATTTTCTTATAACCCCACTATCCATCTGATTTCTTTAGAACATTGTGTAACAGTCACTTTTGCGACTAATAAACAAAACTAATCAATGTACTCGAAAGCAGTGCTTTTTTCTCGAATTTTGATGATAGCGTTTTTTTTTTTGGTGAAAGTATTGTAAAAACTATCAGTCTGTTTCCCCTAAGGTAAAGAACTATTAATTTTCCCAAAGTACAACAGCGTAATTAACGAAAGTAGGATCTTGGAAAGGATTCTTCGAATAATTTAAAAAGCAAGAGAAATTTTCTTTCGAAACGTTTAAGAATCCCTTATAATTTTTAACTTTCATGATTTTCATAGGATAAAACTGAAGGCGAATGAGGCAAGCAGTAAATTTTTTAGCGAAATGAGCGAGAGGTGCCACAAAAATTTTTTTTAAAGATAAGCGAGATAGAAAGCGACCGAAGTGAAAACAATTCGACCTACTCGGCAATTTTCGTTTCCTCTTGGTGCTGTCTGATTCCACACGCCACTTACCAAATATATGTGCCTTTATGTAGTCGTTATTCACTTTTTAAAAATGACAGTAACTTGTTACTCTAGCAGGACCCCTAAGCGGTTATAAATCGGGCAGTTTATGCATGGTTGGAAAACAACATCTTACACTCGAGGAGCACAAAGACAGCCGCAAAAGAAAGTCTTAGCAAAAAATCTGCAGACCGTCAACTGTAGGCTGACCTCTAGCCACCGAGGTGAGAGGTTCTCTGTTCTCCACTTATATACCTTTTAGAGGGCGTCCTTACCTGACTTCCTCTGCCGCCACCCAGGTGGGACAGTTCCCCCTATTCTGCATCGACCCTCTTTCAGCAAACAATCCGGATAATACTTATACGGAGTTTTACGAAGAGGCGCAACCCAAGCAACAGTTATGTATTTACAATGAATAGGAATCAAAAGGTGTTTACTGAGATGACTAGACTTCCGTCGCGGTGGCCTTTGCGCCGCCGACCTTCCCCGACCTAATGCTAATTGCTGTAATGAATTCTTGACACCGTTCCCATTTGATAATATCGTCTCATGCAGCACAATATCAGGGAAGCGATGCTGAATAACACTACTGCCTATGAAACAATGAGTACTTCAGGAACCAACTTCATACAAACAAAGTCGTTACGAAATCCTTGGACAGAACCTATCCTGATCAAGAAAAGGCTTTAAAATCAATGTGACAAGCATCGCTCACCCTTGCGCTTTCGAACGACCGCTGTATATCGCTTTTGTAAACCAAACCTCTCGTGATCGCTATTACCATTCCTAAATCAAGCGTCTTGGTAAAACAGTACGGAAATCCTCAAAAACAAAAATGCTGCACCACTTTCGGTGACTGAAGCCGTTCCAAAAGCCATTACCTTAGCAGCACCTTTTTTAAAGTGAAATGAAGATTGGTCGGAGGGAGATATAAACAGCAATTCCTCGCCCTACTTTAAAAAAAGCTCAGTGATAAAAATGCGAGGTGGTCCTTCGAAGTAAATGAAGTATCACTTTTCACTCTAAGAACATCTCAAATCAAAAACAAAAGCTTTCTTCGCTTGATTCACTTTTTGTACTAACGAACTGGAATCAAACAACTTCCTATTCCTATTAAGCTTTATGAGACAAGCATACGGAAAACCAACGTAATCGCAAGCAAGCATCGATGATATCATGAAGGACAACTTATAAATATATTTGAAAATTTAACTGGATAATCAGCTAGTTTATTGAACCACCTTTTCTTGCCCACTTCACTTTCTCTAAAGGATTTTTTCTTTAATGAAAGCCACTATGCTATAGTACATTATCAAAGTCTAATACTTTTTGCCATACCACTAGTGACAACAATGACTCAGCAATCAAGCTCGCCTTTGTTCTATACATCGAAATCAATCCAACTTTCTTCCTTTCTCACATCACATCATTTAACCGATTCAATTAAATAAGCCAAACAACTCATTCCATTGCATTTTCCTCTTGCGAAAAGTTCAGTCGGTCAATCTGATCCTACTCTATACCGCCAAGATGTTGAACAGCATAGCAACAATAATCTCTTAGCAGCCCAAAGCCGAGATGAACGTTATTAATTTTGTATACCGGTACTTGTCATACTGATCTCCTCCTACTCAAAAAAACTACTGAACAAAAATCTTGGATATATCTCCTGAGCTCTGTTTTCGCTGCGTTCAATGCTTGGAGAAGGAACGGTGATATTCCCCTCCCCCCCTCCCCCCCAACCCTTCCTACCGCCAAGCCAGTTCATCCACAGCTGTCCTATATGGTTGATGCTAATATATAGTAGTAAAGAAACAGGCATAGCTGCCTCATGCCCCAAAAGTTCATCCGAAACCGTATAAGCACCAACAAAGTCTCAGAAAATATTCCTCTGGGATTTTAAGAGCGAATTCATCGAAACGGAGGAGGAAAGGGAGAGAGGGGGGAGGTGGTGAGCTGCGGTGGGCGAATAAAACCTGATATGAGTATTAACAACGAAATCAAACGAACCAATCATTTTGCGTATCTGGTGCAGCATAAAGCTTTGCCCCTTAATCGTAATCGTCATAAATTCAACGTCTTCTTCTCTCAGCTCGTTCTTGAAGAGAAATCTTGGACCGCATTTGAACTGCATTATGTAACGAAAACAACTTTTGTCATTGAATTCCCTGGAAATTTCCAAATCGTAAAAAAAATGCAAATATCGTTTTTTCCTAATTCTTCTTGCTTCTTACTCGACTGTGTAATGTCAAGAAACGACTTTTTGGCTATGAGGATGGACTGGGCAAACGCTAATGGCCGATTCCAACAAGAAGCGGTTTAGCAGAGATGACGGTCAAAACAGGAAACTCGCCAACCTAAGTAAGTGAATTTTCAGCGAAAACAAGCCTACTTTCCCCCTTTTATTTTTAAATGGCCTAAATCCATAACTCCCATTTTCAATAAAAGGAGAATAGAACTAAAATGGCTCCGAATTTCAAACACATAGAATTTAACTGTCATTATTTTATACCGTTCGAAAACCGCCTACGAATTATTTGCGCCAAGCCAGTTCATCCACAGCTGTCCTATATGGTTGATGCTAATATATAGTAGTAAAGAAACAGGCATAGCTGCCTCATGCCCCAAAAGTTCATCCGAAACCGTATAAGCACCAACAAAGTCTCAGAAAATATTCCTCTGGGATTTTAAGAGCGAATTCATCGAAACGGAGGAGGAAAGGGAGAGAGGGGGGAGGTGGTGAGCTGCGGTGGGCGAATAAAACCTGATATGAGTATTAACAACGAAATCAAACGAACCAATCATTTTGCGTATCTGGTGCAGCATAAAGCTTTGCCCCTTAATCGTAATCGTCATAAATTCAACGTCTTCTTCTCTCAGCTCGTTCTTGAAGAGAAATCTTGGACCGCATTTGAACTGCATTATGTAACGAAAACAACTTTTGTCATTGAATTCCCTGGAAATTTCCAAATCGTAAAAAAAATGCAAATATCGTTTTTTCCTAATTCTTCTTGCTTCTTACTCGACTGTGTAATGTCAAGAAACGACTTTTTGGCTATGAGGATGGACTGGGCAAACGCTAATGGCCGATTCCAACAAGAAGCGGTTTAGCAGAGATGACGGTCAAAACAGGAAACTCGCCAACCTAAGTAAGTGAATTTTCAGCGAAAACAAGCCTACTTTCCCCCTTTTATTTTTAAATGGCCTAAATCCATAACTCCCATTTTCAATAAAAGGAGAATAGAACTAAAATGGCTCCGAATTTCAAACACATAGAATTTAACTGTCATTATTTTATACCGTTCGAAAACCGCCTACGAATTATTTGCTTAATTTAGTATAGTTTTTAATTCCTACAAAATCTGCCCCAGCTATTCCTCTTGCATCATATTCCGTCATTTCGGATAACGTTTGAGTCTGAAATATAACAGTACTTTATCACAGTAATCACCACTTCAGATTCCTAACTACAAAATTTCAGTTCAGCGAAGGAAATTTTGAAAGAACGTAGAAGGAATAAAGCGAGGGAAGGACAGGAGGGGTGTGAAGTGGCGTCTCGAACGGAACGAGCTGAACTTGAAGGGAAAGCTTGTACAAACTACCATCTACAACAAAGTGCGCTGGATATTCAAAAGGGGAACTGAATGTGATGTTAAATGAAATTCTCCCTTCATAACAATAAGCCAACCCAACGTATTCAATGAACATGATTACCTAAAATGTTAATTGCCTAGATGAATGGACAATTCTGCGATTGAAATTATAAAGAAAAAAAACTAAACCTTCTCGCAGTATAGTTGTAAAAATTATGTGTCCCAACGAATATTTGCAGCAGATCGTCGACTTCTTTTACTGTCTCATCACTGATCCTATATGCGCTCGTCGTCAACTATAATATCAACTATTAGAGCAAGCCATTCTAAGCAAAAGAACAAAGAGTAAAAAAAAACTGAAGCATGGTATGCCTAAGGAAGCAACAAATTTATGATGCTTACGAAAAAGAAGCCAAATTCTGCAACCGATTCAAGTGGACCTATATCGATTTAAATGCACATATATTATAAACGTTAAGGCGACTTAAACCATTCAAATGGACTCAAAGATACCTCATCGAGTTTAGCGAACGCGTATGTAGGTAGCGTATAGGAATACGTGCGTGCATCACAATCTTTTTGTGAATTGAAAGTTCTTGTCGCTCGCCTGAAATTTAAAAAAAAACATTTGAGAGACGATAACATCCAAAACAATTAACTAAAACTAATGTCATCCAAGCTCACTTGGCAACATGAAGAAATGCATGATAACGATGAAGTTATGAAATGCTTCTCTCATGAAGCAGCGCAGGGGAAGAGATGGCAGACAAACAGGATGAGAACTTAAGGCCGCCGATCTTTGCAGACCAACCCATTCCTCCTACCAGACCATTCAGGATCGCATCGGCAGCAACGGTTTATGATCTTGAACACAAATGTCCTATTATTTTCAAAATTAAATTTCAGTAGAACGAAAAGAAATTCACGTTTGTCAATAATTAACAATTCTAACAGGTAGAAGTTAATGAGTGACAAAAAAGAACCTAGTTAATAAAAGAAAGATTCAGCAGTGAACTGGAGTGCAAAAAAACGAAGTTACAACAAAAGAAAATGAAACAAAAGTAAGTCCGGTCCAACTTACCTTATACCCATAACTCGAATATCGTCAGGCAGTAGTTTATTCAACTGATCGGGTCCTGTCTTCGGCAATTCTTCGTCGAAACTCAACATCATAGAACACATCTGTAAAAGAAACGAATAAACGTCATTTATGGCAGATACACCTTAAACACTTTGCCTTAGTCTGTTGATTAACGTTATAACCAAGCACGCTTCCAACAAGTCAGTAAAGACAAAACAAGAATCACCGAATGGATTCGCAAAACAGTCAAAATCTCTTCAGACAAAATTCGTTCTCGGCTTTGGCCGCAGATTGTGCTGAAGATAACTTCGAGAACAAATTTCACCTCATACTTCTGCTTTAACTGATTACTTTCCGGCTTTCCAAAATTTTAGATGTTAAAAATGATCATTTGGAAATTGATTTGAATTAAAAAGACAGAGACGCGAACAAAGCGAATAATCTTCTACAAAACCTCACCAAATAAAGCCTTTTTAATCGATCTTCCGAAATTAGCAGACGAAAAAACGAACAAAGTGTAACAAAGAAGTGCTACTAGCAATGAACCGTTCCAGAGTGCTATGCATAAAACACATTGATAACTTAACGATGGAAATGATGTAGGGAATAGAAATGCGAAAATGTCGAACTCTCCACTGCTTCCTTTGTTAATACGATTATTGTTTCTGCGCGTCACGGGTTCTTCATAACTGAGGAAATTCGGGGAGAGAAGGGGGTGGGGGAGGGAGAGAGAGAAAGGAAACGAATAAAAACGTGTATTTTCTAAAACTTCATTATGCGGTATGACGCTCGACCTCAATCGGCACTTCTCATTCTTTGCGTTTTGTTTTCTGTACCGTCCCTACTTTTCCCTCTTCTCCGAATTTCTTGCCCTTGAATACACCGATCGCCCTATTAATATTTTTCGCTATTTCGCCCATTTTTGTACAATTAACTATACCAAGCAATGAAATCAATAAATGATTGGTGAGTCTTATTATTATTATTTTTCAGAGGGAAAAGTAACATCAGAACGGATTGCACAATTACAAGGAAAAAATATATAATAGTAGACAGCATAAATGTCTTAAAAAGAAACTATACAAAAGTATTCTGTTATCTACGATACTCATGAGACGACAGCTAATAAAAAATGCTGTGGAACACCAAATAATATCCATGAATAATATAGGCAGAAAAGGAGCGAGAAGGTGGAGATCACCTGCCTAACCGCTGACACAGCACGATCTGTTCTAGCAGCCCGTTGAAACATAAACAAATTCGGTTTGTTGACTTCTTCCGCCGTTATAAGACCATATTTCTGCATAGCGTCAAGTAAACGTCCCTCAATCGTTGGAGCGTCCTTTTGAATCTGAAGAAAAATACTTACGAAAATGTATTTTACCCGGTAAAACAAGCAAATAAAATATATAAATGTTCCTTAAGAACTCCTCCATTTCTGACGAGGAGAATACAATCTCCATGAATAACTCACAGAATGTCAATGAACAAGCAAGAAAGAACAGCATCTAGCACACATTACTCAAACAAAACCACAACCAATCGAGTGCCCAAAATACGATTAGCGATCAGCTAATTATATCGTCTATAATGGCTAACAGATTTGAAGGTTAGAGCTTTGCACAACTCACGAAGAAATAAGGAAACGAAATTTTTAAAAATAGCAGATGGTAAAAAAAAGCGTCTAAATGGTTAACATCCAAAAAAAGGTTAACGATATTTTCGATACCTTTTCCGCTATTTGTTTTCCGGTTAGCACAACAAATCAGACGAAAATAAAAACAAACCTGCATTCCACAATAGTTTTTTCCTTGATAGGCGAGCAACATCGCATAGCGTATTCGCTTCTTCGATTTCTTCTTCGATGGCTCATCTGAATGACGAAAAATGTCCACATATGTTTTGCGTAAAAATTCTTTATCTATTCAATTCATTCGTAGTTTGCTTAGGTTTATGTTAAATGCGGTTAATCGACTAAATTCAGTTATTTCTCAAAGTACTGTTTAATAGAAATGAACTGAAAAGTGCAGCTGTACCGTTTATATGATGTGTTAACGGTAGAGCTGTTTTATGGAGCAGTTAGGCAGCTGGGCAACGATCGACGACTAGCCGTTGTATAGCGGAAAATTATACTTCGCTCACTCTCCGCAGCAAACGATAAAGCGCTTTTGAGGTTTATGTTAAATGCGGTTAATCGACTAAATTCAGTTATTTCTCAAAGTACTGTTTAATAGAAATGAACTGAAAAGTGCAGCTGTACCGTTTATATGATGTGTTAACGGTAGAGCTGTTTTATGGAGCAGTTAGGCAGCTGGGCAACGATCGACGACTAGCCGTTGTATAGCGGAAAATTATACTTCGCTCACTCTCCGCAGCAAACGATAAAGCGCTTTTGAGGTTTATGTTAAATGCGGTTAATCGACTAAATTCAGTTATTTCTCAAAGTACTGTTTAATAGAAATGAACTGAAAAGTGCAGCTGTACCGTTTATATGATGTGTTAACGGTAGAGCTGTTTTATGGAGCAGTTAGGCAGCTGGGCAACGATCGACGACTAGCCGTTGTATAGCGGAAAATTATACTTCGCTCACTCTCCGCAGCAAACGATAAAGCGCTTTTGAGGTTTATGTTAAATGCGGTTAATCGACTAAATTCAGTTATTTCTCAAAGTACTGTTTAATAGAAATGAACTGAAAAGTGCAGCTGTACCGTTTATATGATGTGTTAACGGTAGAGCTGTTTTATGGAGCAGTTAGGCAGCTGGGCAACGATCGACGACTAGCCGTTGTATAGCGGAAAATTATACTTCGCTCACTCTCCGCAGCAAACGATAAAGCGCTTTTGAATAAAGTGTCAGAATAGTGCCTCACGATTTTATAGCATAGAATATGATCGATCGATCTTCATTCCAGAATCGTAGAATAAGGTCAAATTTCATAAGATCTCACATTACTGCCATGTGCAGTTTTCCTTGTTCATGTGAATAAAGACTATTCTTCTTCTTCTTCTTAAGATCAAACTCGAGAAATTCGAAAAACAAATCTACAACTAGAATGTTTTTACTGTAAAAAAAAGTAGAAAACAAAAAACTGACGACAGCAGAAATCGCATCGCTCCGTCGAACAAACAAAGCAAAGAATAATCGGAAGACAAAGCGCCACAAATTTCACCATAGGATGAAACTTGATCTAATTCTACGACCTCAGGAGATGAAGATCGGTCGATCATATTCTTTACTTTAAAATCGTAAGGCGCTTTATTTTCCACTTATCATTAATTCTGCTTGTTCGACGGAGCGATACGACTACTGCTGGCATCAGTTTTTCATGTTTTTCCCTTCTGTTCGCTACGATAGAATCGACCCGATTGATTGTACACTTTTTCTTGAGATGCTCTATATGCTCTTCTTAAGCTCTTGTGAGCAAATTTCATTCGCTGTGCTCTTATATCACAGTACTCGATTTTCTACTAAATTTTTGCGCAATCGATATTGTTCTAATTCTCATCAGCGTACTGATTAAGGCGCACGAAATTTTATATCACTCTTTCCGGTTTTTTTCCCACGCCCGCCTTAGACTAACGCAACATGCCCAAAGTTCTTGACATGACCCTTTCCATTATCTTGTATGCATCGCTGATCAGATAATGAAAAAAATAAATAAATTTACACCTTTTCTTTTCTTCAGTAACCAAGGGGCCATGCCACATGCTATTTTCTTCAACGGTAGCTGGCTGCACCATAACGATGAAGAATTGCCGGTAAGAGCGAAAAACATCTAGAAAAAGCAACCACCTTCCTGGGCTGTCGAAGGATGGGGACGCTTCTCTGCTCTCTCGGAAGCCGTTTTCGCGACCTCAGCACTCGCTTCTGACAATGGCGTCAATGCTTCTTTTAATTCCGTCATAACAAGACGCGAGATTCTGTTAATAAATTTGAGCATAAAACCTGCAAAAACTTAGAACAAAAACACTTGAACATTGTGGGTAAAGCCAATGATTAAAAAAAATACGTGGAGATAAAAACTGAAGGCAAAGATGGTTAATTTTTCTCCAAAATGTTTTTAAGGTAGTGAGTGAGGGGAGGATCCTCCATCCGGCTGTCACATAAATGCCGGCTTTCTGATCAATTTTCCACTGAAAAAATACAAAGGCTAGAAAAGTTTAGTCGAAATCTGAGGAATCTTTCACCGCTCCATACATTTTTTTTTTTTGAACATTGTGATGAGTAGGACTTGCATAAGCGGCCGCTACTTCAGTTAAGCTTTAAGAGTCTTAGCTAAACAGAGTATTACGCTTCACAAGAAACACAGCTGATAAAAACTGATGAGCACAGATTCGTCCGCAGCGATGATCGTTTTCGTTTTCATAAATTTACAGCTATGATTTACTGAATATGAATAAGCGGAGAAGTCGCACTTATAGAGACCAGGCGAATCCGCTCTTTTTTTTTGCCGTTGCAAACGTGTACCCACAGCCGATGGTTACACTCACTGTTCAAAGAAAACAACCAAAACCGCCATTAGCTAGCTTTGCGTTCGTTTTTTACAATAGGCAATCAGTTAAGAAATAAAAATGTTTTCATTTTCCAGTACGAAACTGATTATAAAAGGTCACTATTTTCCTATACGGATAGCATATCTCCTTTTGTGATTGATATAAGCCTTCTCGTGCAAAATCAAAAACACCAGAGTACTCGCGAAATGAAACATCCCATAGAATAAAACCACTCCACCATAAAATGCTATAGCCAATTTCTCACGCATTGTGCATTGTTCATCCGCTGTCGAGGATTGAACAAAAAATAACAGTAAAGTGGAGAAAACAGTAAAATATTATTGTCGCCTAATTTGCGCGCCCTAAATGATTGTTCGGAATGTTGGAAAATGATTAGTGGTAAATTAACCAAGGGTGATGGCGAACTGCTCGTATTCATGAACTAGGGGATGCGCAGGGAGGGGAGGGGGAAGGGGTGGATGGGTGGGAAGGTGACTGGCAGGGAATGGTTGTTTCGTCCTGCATTTCGACGACAGACATTACTGTGATGAGAGGACGTCAGATGAAGACTGGCGAAGGTGAGCAACCGCATGCGTCGAGGCGCGCGGGTGAAAATGTTTCATCCATTAAACGGCGGGAGATTCGAATGGATTGCGAAGAGCTTTTTGAAAGCACATCGATTTTGTGCTCGCTTTCATGATCGGGAATTGTTGACCTTTTTTTTCTGCATTTTCAAAATCTGTTAGATTGTTGTGCGGTTGATTCTGTATGTGGGTGTTTATCATGCTTCGATATGAGAATTATAATGGCTGTGATTGTTTGGGCTTTAAGTGTGTGGCATAGGATGAATAATGGTACCATATAATTGCCCATTACTCTCGTCTAATTTAGAGTCGTTTAGAGTATACGCACAGCTGCTATTCCAGTCGTCGAGTTTGCGAGATGGTTTGAAGTAGGTTTTACAACCGGAGCGAAAAGGTGTTAGGACGTCAAATTCTCTTGGCATCATCTATCTGTCTGTATTTGTGCGTGTTTAAGCTCTGCGATCTTTATTACTTCATCTCTGTTAATACGTGAAAGGGGCTTGGATTCGTCTCGAGCCGAACAAGTGCTTTCTAGTGTTAAATACTTGTTATAACAAAATAAAAACGGCTAGGGGATTTTCACCTGCACTTCGACATTCCTTTCCCTCCCCACCCCCCCTCCTTCCCCTCCCAACCGGTAACCCTCCACTTTCCCGTCACCTATGCCATGTGCGACCGATGGAATGGATGCACCTCAGTGGTCTGGCATGATGTCGGGCGTTGCCTGTTTTGTAGAATTCAAGGACGGCTAATTTTCAACAGATCGATGAGGGCGTGTTGTTCCTTTACATTGAATAATCGGCTTTCGAGGCATGTCCATCTGCTCTCCTGCTCTCTAAAAGCGACAATTGAGAAAGGGTTTGCTGTTGAGCGGGAGGAATCCATGCGTGAGGTCATACGATTACTAGATTATGTCTTTTATCTGAAAATTTTTAAAGATTGATGGTGAAGCGCAAGAATTGTACGAAACGTCCCCGACGCGTAACACGTGGAGTGCCAACTATCTTCGACGGAGATGACAGCGAACATGTCACCGACGCGGTAAGTTCTTGTTATTTGAAGCTTGGTTTGAGTGATGCTGAAATGCGATCTGTGTAGCTCTGTTTGTGGGACCGTACTCCACCATGTCCCACTTCCACACCTCACTTCACCCAACCCTCCACCCGTCCCGTCACCCCCTTCTCACTCTCATGTATCTGAGCTTGAAGCTCGTTGAAATAGATATCGTGAAACGCAGTTTGCAGTGTGGAAGTAACGTGGAAGGTGAGAAAGGCGGGGAGAAAAAATCGGGAAGAAATCGAAAATGAGGTCATGTATCGATGGGGCTGGAGCTGTTTTCGCAACCAAATCTAGAAAACAGGTGTAGCGCAAAGTCTGAAATTTTGAAGAAATACACAAATGCAAAAAAAAAAACACCTTTTTGGGTGTTTTGAAACGTATGGGAGGAAAGGGAGAGGATGAGGAGTGGATGGTAAAGTAAGGTCGCACTAAAACTTGAACTTTCAAAGATTCACAGGAGCTGCCATAAATACAGNCAATGGTCGCTCATGGATGTGTGGATGTGTTCGTCCAGAACAGAGTATAAAGGAGAGGGAAAAGATTAAGGACACAAATTCTTCCTTCTGTCCATGACTAGGCAGGTGCATGCACAGGTCAAATGAAACGATCTGCAAAGGTTTTTGACCTCTGTTCTATCTCTTCACCCTCTTATGGCAAATTGCCATACGGCTAGTCACCATTATTCACTTGGAGCAGTGTCGTGATTAAATTTGCTGCACTTTTTTTTATTTTGAGGATTTTCTGCATTATTATGCAAATTTGATCACTGTCCCCCCCCCCCCCCC
>JPKZ01000756.1:149845-174349 GCA_000803305.1 Toxocara canis
CTTCACTTGAATTACTTTCCTCGCCCTCACCTTCACTTGAATTACTTTCTGGCTTGTTAATCTTCTATGCTCACCGGAATGGAATTTTATGGGTTCTCCGATCGAGGATGACGCGTTTTCGTTACCTCTTAATGCCCGCATCGCCTCTTTCTATGAGTAACACTTTCTCTTCCTGTGTAAAATTAGTATAACTTGCACCTTTTGCTGCTAAGTGTAACTATAAGTGCCTATTCGAGCACGGCATATGCGTTAACGTGCAGAATCGTTGACACCGCAGAGAGGAAGATTTTGATGAAAACTATGAATTTTCTGAATAATTTGTTGGTAAAGTTAATTTTACTTGCAATTAATTAGAACCTATCAATACAAATTGTAACTGTCATGCCCGGCAAATAGTAAACCCGTTGTTGAAACATCAGAGTTGTTTTTCCTGCTCTGACTGAATGGGGAGGGGGGAGGGGAGAGGGAATTTATTACGGCATCTGAAGCTGGCCGTTTTGGTTCGCAATATATAATATGGATGCGTGAGTAAATACATCCATAGCGCGCTAAAATGCTGCAAAAAATGAAAGAATGCAATCAACGCGTTTTTCCACTGGCCGAGACTGTGAAAGCTGTGTTGATGGATACTGTTTGTTAACAGGAAAATGCCGAGGTTTGGGATGAATTGGGGCTGTCGGCGTACAACGCGGATGAAGAATATCACATGACGAACTACTGGATCTCGGAGAGCAGAGAACTGGAGAAGACGGCGACGAAGGTGCCGAAGGGGAAGGAGAGTCGTGTCAAAAAGGGTAACGCGGTGCATAACGAACGCAAACCGAACACCGATGAATTTTCATACGACTCCAAAATGAAGAGCATTATTGCACACGTTTGTTTTATCTAATATTTAAGTTCAATTTCGCTCACATATTTTAGAACATTCATTATTCATACTATTTACAGTTTGCTGCTGGTAAAGCTTCCATCGTTATAACGTCCTCCCCGCTTGCCTTAACGAAAACAACAACGTATCCTCGATATAACTTTCTTCGTTGAAATTATCATGAAAAAATATGGGCTTTGAGTAAAAAAAAGACGTTCATGAGAGGAAGGGAAATATCCCCTGCCTCGATTATTCTTCCTTTCCTCTTCCGACCTCTTTTTAGAAAACCGCAAATTTACAACCCTTAGAAACTTATTTGGGTTAAAAAAAAATAGTTCCTAATATTATTGGTAAGAGGATTTCGAAATGATCAAAAGCGTACCAGCATAATAACCTTTGCAAAATTCAAGTGGAAGACTTTCTTCCAGCTTTCGAACTGTTAGGGATGCCGAGGGCAGCGCATCCTATAACAAAATTATTTTTTCTATTGTGAAAGACGCAGCCAGTACGTAATGTTCAGTAGTAACTTCTTTTGCCAGTAAATCAAATCGCTAATGAGAAGCAAATGAAAAAGAATGCATACGTTAGTTAGGTTCATGAAGGGACATCACCTTCCTTAGAACTGGGCGATTCTTTTGCAGTTTTCAGAAACATCAAATTTTTGCGTGCCGCAATTTCTTATTTCGATTTTCTTTTTCTTTTTTCTTTTATATTCATGTCATATAATGACCTACTTTATGAATCGATGTAGTTTTTCCACCAGTTTCTCCTTTCATCTCCTCCACTCGAGGATACGGAGTAAACTGGAAAGAGGGCTGCGTTATTGATATTGAAAAAGTTGCAATACAAAGTCCAAAATCTATTTATCCATGTGTTTTTGTTGCATTTAAATGTGCTATTTTTCAGTTGATATCGGCAGATGAGTATTCGCTGATTATTGAACGAGAAGGCGATTCATCGCCATATGGTGCCGTTTAACGTTTTTTAATCTGTCTAATTCTCCTTTCTTGATGTTACTTCATTATCTGCTTTTGGGGATACTGCAATTCAAGGCAGTGAAAGCGCAGTATTTTGATGTGGCATTGTGGAAGCAAAAGTACTATTGTGAAATGGTCTTCTGATGGACTTCTTCGATCGGTGTTTATCAACTCTGTTTGGTTTGCAAAATTCCGTCGCAGTCATTTTTTCAGCTGCGTTTGTTCATTGCTTCGGCATTGTGTGCATCCAATGAATAATATAATTCAGTAATGGTTATAATTCCATCCTCTATTGTTGACATAATTCTCACGTCGAATATATATCTCTAGAAAAGAGATAGATATTCGACGTGAGAATTAGTTTTTTTTAAGTTTTTTTAGATTTTTACATTTTTTTTCCGCATCTCTGGGGAGGCTCTATTTCGAGTAGTTATAACAGACTTGGCCTATCGTTTCACATACAGCCTTTGCATTCATGCTTTACATTGCTTTTTTAGATCCCAACACTTCGTTGTCATTTTGTCTTGCTTTGCAGTTCTTTTCGATTAGTAGAGTTGGGGAGGAAGAGAAGGGGGTAGGATATGCTAATTTATGATTCCTCAGAATACTGCTAGCATTATAGTATAACACACAGTTTTCTTCGTGTGTTAACAGCAGTTATTTTCACTCTTTCTAATTTTCGAATTTCATTATGTTTGCAGTTGATTAATTTCCTGAAAACCACACTCATCCTTCACTCCCAGACCTAATTAGATATTCCTGAAAGCTCCACTTCCGCTTTCTCCCAGGCCTAATTAAATGCCACACAATTTTTCACATACGAGTACTTTTCATCTGTTTGTGTTTTACCGTTGTTCGATGGGAAAAAATTGTAAAACCCATATTTTCAGGTGTGGCATCTTCAGAGAATAACTTGGATGTGTTGCCTTCATCGGGTTACGCTGTCGAACAAGTAGAAAAAGACTGTCGAGCAGTCATTAAGCCGAACAAAAGTGCTGAATCACCATCGTCTTTGCCGGACGATGATTTTCGAAACATAGCGGAGTCCTCACATCGAACTTCTCATGAGAAACAGTTTAAAGAAACCGACATCCATTTCGGCCATTTATGCATTGAAGAGGACTCGAACGACGATAATCGCAAACCGCTGTCAACAGAAACATCGGATGCGATGAAAGAAACGAAAGAAAATCGTCCTGAGCTGGAGAATTGTGGAAATCGTTTCGAGTCCCCTGAAATAGCGGCTACGGTTGATGAGCATTTCGTACAGTCAGAAAGCAAATCAACTCAACAAGCAGTTGGCAGGATTGCGAATTCGAATCGTGTCAAAACACCACACAAATTAGCCACTCCAGATTGGTCGTTTGTGCCACATAGTGAACACTTGGGAAGTCTGGGCGAAAAGCTCAACTTTGTTCAGCCTCAGAATTTGAAGCGAAAAAGAAGGAAAGCGTTGATTCCCGTTACCCATTCACCGATTGAAGATTCAAAAGGGGCGATTCATTCTTCCATACCAGAGTCTGAGGCATTCCTGAATGAAGAAATAGACCGAGCAGGCCCTGCTGCTCCTCCTTCATTAGAATTTGGAATTGGAAATCAGCGGCCATACGAGCCTGTTGAAAAACATGACGTTTCGAAAACGAATCATGGACGGAACTATTTGTTTGCGGACAAAAAACTCAGTAATTCACCAGCTGTTAAGTTTACCCGTTATTCTTCGGTGCAAAGTCGTCGACTAGCCGATAGTGGTGTCATTGAGCAAAACAATGGACCTGCAAGTCCGTTGCGCAAAGCATACTGCGCCGAAGGCGATTCTTTGGGTAATATTGTGAAGCTGAACTCCGAAGTTCTTTATTCGACACCAGGAACTGATTGTAATAGGAATCCAGTCTCAATAAGCGGCAATACTTATGATCGTAAGAGTGCATCTATTGAAATAGTTGAAAGTAGATCAGAGGTTCATAAGGAAGATGCTTATGAAGAAGATATGCCCGGAGGCTTACGAACAATGGATGGTTGCATTTCTTTCGAAGGAATTACAGAACCCCCTTCATCTGGACAGGGGAAGAATGAGTTGGCTTCTTCAGACGCCGCTTCTGAAAGAAATCAGTCGAAGAATGCGAGAAATCTCCGTAGCAAAATAATGGATGATCCTACAAGTAAGCCGCTACCAACATTGCAAGAAGATTTCAAATCGGATACGAGTAATCGATTCAGTGCATCGTTCCCGGATTTCCTAAACAAGAGCACTGAAATGGGACAGACTTCGATGGATACCGCATTCGACCAATTTAGACGGTCTACTCGCCTTCCATTCTCAACTTCAACTCCGATTAGGGTTTTTCTTTCTTACCTTTATTTCTCTTTCTATAGTGTACGCATAGTATCTTTCTGTAATTTGCGAGAACTGTGAAGATGGAATGGCAGGAGGATATTAAGTAGTGTTTTCGAGATTTATAGTCAGAGTTTTTCTCATATATTTTTAAATAACAGTATTTCTCTCTTTTCTATACATCATTGCTTAGCGTTCACACGTTTATTAATTTTTAAAACTGGATTTATTTCACGAGTACACAGTAATACAATGCAACGCATGAGTACAGTATGAAGGCGCACTCAATATAAAGGTACAATGTAGAGGCTGATTCAATAAATGGGTGCAGTACAGAGGTGCATTCGATTTCTGATTATGCATTCACAGAAATCCACCGTTATTTTAGTAGTTCCAGCCCTGAGCTGAACTCGTCACCTGTTTGTGATATTTTACCTTGCAACTACTCGTTTGTTACTTCTTCATTGACTGGACGAGTTTTCCGTTGTTATTGATTATTTAAATACTTTTAGTTGTAAGATCTGTACCAACAGTGGCAATTTCCAGCCTGGTATCTTTATATCGTCTCCGTTTGGGTCTTCGCAGAACAGGTCACCTCTAGCACCGATCCAGCCGTCGCCTAACCTGTCTTTCGTGAACGAAGCTGGTGAAAGGAAATCTGAGGCTGAGAAAAGCTCAATCGTTGAAAGGTGACTCTTAAATGGTGTTCCAGCTGAGTTTTCTTTTTCTCCACTGTGTTGTGCTGAACCGATTGTCATGGCACATACTCTAGCCCAGCATAGGAGGTTGCGAAATGTTTTGAAATATTCGCATTCTGAAACAGTCTCAAGTGACGGGAGGAACCATAGTTGTTTACTTATCTGTGTGCATAAAGTGAGCAACTTGCTTACATTCACTTTATTTTTAGCCTCTAATTGCTACTGCATTAGGGTTTGCATCTAGAAATAATTTCGATAACAATAGCGAAAAATTCTTTCCAGTTATTCGATTGAAGCTTTGTATCACAGTGTATTATACAGCTGTATTATGCGAGCGGCTTAATATAGGTATATCGCCATGTCCAATTTCTTGGTCTTGTTGTCAGCATATGCCTAAAAAGTTATTCCTCGATCGTGCAGTATCATTCTCTGTACGAAAAAGGCTGTTCTCGAATTTACTAACAAGTTGTCGTGCTTTAGAAGAAGCTTTTGCAGTTGCAATGCGCAATAAGAAATATGAAATATCTACATGTAATCTAGGTTTTGGAATGTCATCCTATAGTGAGGATCAAATCAGTTCATCGACATTAAGGGATTGGGGGGAGTTATTAACAATTAAGGGCTCAAAAAAATTAAACGCACCTTGCAGCCTGTCTAATTGCGTTTTTCAACGACAAGTTAGCAAGTTGCTGTTGAGTTTTACGCGAGTGATCTGACCAAGTAAGATATGAAAAGCATGCATTAATACGTGAAAAATGCCTTAGCGACTTGTAAAATCGGCTAATCAGATGCGAAGAATTGTCAAAGTAAGTGCCTATTGTTCTAGCCTGTTGAGGCGAGTTTCCATACTTTTTTTTTTCATGGTTTTCATTGCTTTTTTTTGATTTCTGCATTTCGTTTCATTCCCAATTTTGTTGCGTCCTGTACGAAACCTTTCTATTACTCAAAAGGAAGAAAGGATGAGACAGACATGGAAAATAGAAATTATCTGCAAATGATTCGCTGCGTACAGTTCAGTGATTATTGTGTATTAAGGATCAGTTATTTCAGGCCGGATCAGGAAGAGACATTGTGGCGATCTCAGTCAATACACAATGATATGGCGATCTGTTCTTCCGGTTATTGGGGAATTGTCAAGGTTAAATCCTTATCACTTTATTCTTCGTTGTATTGGTTTAACAGTAAGAGTGCAAGGGGTGTTAAAGATAGGGCGGAAGGGTAGATAGGATGTATTATAGTAAGCAGGGATCGACCACCTTCCTGCTTTCTCTCGTTTTCAAAATTTCTAACGTTTCTTTTTTTTTGCTGAATGAGTGGTTCCCCTTCTCAGTTGCAGAATTAGGCGCAAATGTTCGTGGATGTTTCTGATTCAGTTTGCTTAGACATTTTGAGAATAAATTTATTCAAACAGATTACTAAATTAAAAACTATAGAATCATGTGCTGTCTTTCTTGTCTTCTTGTGGAAGAAAGGCTTCACGTACTGTAGATCCTCGAGAAGTTTCGTCGCAAAAAGTAGTAAGAAAATGTTTTTCAGCAGAAACGGCAAACTCTTGGACGCGAGGAGCACATAGTCGGCAAACAAGGTTCTCATTTCATTTACGAAATTATTGTATGCTAGCTTACATTTCATTCCTCCAAGAGAAGTCACTCTTCTATAGGATCTCCTACTTAGTGAAAGGCGATCATCAATTTCAGTGCTCATTTTCGAGAAAGCGATACCGCTAAACTTAATTAGCTGAACTGTTTTGTATTAGCGATTAAAAAACCGGAGAGTGAAAATTTTGCTGTTATTTTACGATTGCAAAGCTGATTATTTTGGAATCTCGATGAGACTCTCTGGAATGGAAACAGAAGCCCTCGCTTCTTTTTGAGAACTGTACGCTGTATTATGTCAAGCAAATGCTGGGCAAATGCCGTTGTGTTTGAAACTTCAGATAGTGCACTGTGTGGCAAAAAAATAGAGTTAGGCAGGAAAAAGAAAAGGTATTTCTTCCGAAATTCAGTTCTTCTAGTTGCATGTTCATTTCTTCCAGTTAATTTTTAATATGTCGCCATGTAAGTGCTAGTCAGCATTTTTTGATGAGGTGCAAGTATAACTGATCCGGTTGATTTGTTTTGTTTTAGTTGTTTTGTCGTGCATAAGCCAAAAAAATTGTGTGAGCAAGATGAATTTTTTCGGCTAATAACGAACGCGCTATAATATGTTTTTGTTTCGGCAGCACGACATTCAGTAGAGCTGCGAATTGTTGGTCTTCGTGACTTCGCTTATTCTGTTTTTTAGTTATATATCTGGTTGTTTGTTCAGCAGTTAGGAGATACTTTTTTTTTCGATATATTGACAAAGACCGGGCAATAATTCAATTCGATTTGAGAAAATAAATGGGAATTTTCAGATACATCACGCAATCTTTCGATCCGTGAAGAGGATCCCGTTAGTTGACTTCGTTATATCGTTTTTATTCAGTTTTGTGGCGATCTAAACAACGCAATTTTGAAGGTTGCTATTATGCTGCGGAAACAAAATACGAGGATCTTTTTTAGCTCTTGGGATGCACTGTTGTTCTAAAGAGAGAAATAGAAATAGAAATGTCATATGTAATCTGGGTATAAATGTCACGAGCAGTTTAAGTCGGTTTGCTTGGACGATTGAAAGATTTCTATAGTGCGTTTTAACCGATGTTTTGTTGTTTTTCTTGTTTTAGAGCGTTTTATTGCGCAAAGCGAGATAAAGAACGGTCGGAACATGAGAAACGAAACGGAAAAAAGACAGAAAAGAGAAAAACTTGGGACCGCATCGATAGAAAGTAGGTGTCGGCTGAACGCAGGCCCACAAATCTTGCCCAGGTTGAAGTAGACCAGTCGATTTGTGAAGACAAAGTAGTAGGCGTTAAAACAACAGCAACATTCAGCTTAATGCTTACTGGAACGACCCGAAAAGAAAAAAAAGTTGTGAGCTGAATTGGAGATTGATACTCGAGGAAGTGAAGGGTACAGCCTGAGGTGGATTACGTCGATCAGAATACGAGAACATTGAATCGAATATAGTGTCAGAGTAGCCTATAACAATTTTGAGACGCTACGTGAGATTCACTCTAAGGCGACGATATTCGATCGATCTTAGGTCGAAAATGGGTGGACGAATTTTATGGTTTGGGCCAAATGGAGTCGGGCAAGCTTTTCGAGTTCCGAAAATATTTTGCTTATGAAATTTGTACATTTTCAATTCTTGTTATGATTTCATTCCAAAACAAAAGGGAAAACCGGAAGCTGAGTTAATTTTTTTTTCTTTTTTTATGGCGAAAACGTGATACTATCGAGTAAATGT
Source organism: Toxocara canis (assembly GCA_000803305.1). Lineage (NCBI taxonomy): Eukaryota > Metazoa > Nematoda > Chromadorea > Rhabditida > Toxocaridae > Toxocara > Toxocara canis. The sequence continues at coordinate 158,048 of JPKZ01000756.1, forward strand.
TGCTCTAAATCTTTTCATTTCAATTTGACGATTATTTGAAAAGCGCTCGAATAGGTCTTCAGCTTTGCCCGAAATAATTTATGCGAATCGCGTTTCAAATTTCACCGTTATTTTTGATATATGTAAGCCTATTTTATTCATTTTTTTGGTTATCGTCGCAAAAGAGAACAAACAAAGTTGTTCTTATGAACTTAACCGAAGTCGAGATCTTCAAAGTTGTTTTGTTTCTTTGTTGCAGTGTCTTTTTTTTTTCTCGATTCATAATTAATACTTTCAAGGGATATTCGTTGCAGAACCGAATGCCATTCTTCTTGGTCGGCTTCCCGTGGACGAAGAGCTACGCTAAAAAGCGTGACTTCAAAAAGGAAATGGTTTTCCTGTGTGGGCAAAAAGCCGTATTAAAATGGGGTGCGCTCAAGGAAATTTTGTGAGTAGTTTGTAATGTTCTTTTTTATTTGTTTGTTTGATGGTTTCTTCTCATCGTCTGTGAGCTTTGAAGACATACCGCATTGCCTCAGGTAAAGCCTACGCGTTGAATCTTCATGCCTGGAGATCATGAAAAATACGCCGATGGCATCATGCAAAAGAATATGGTGTTTTCTAAACTCATAAATGACTCACCGTTTGTGCGGAAGTCGGGAAATTTCATGGACCACTCTTACGTTTTATTTTAAATCGGAGCGTCACCAGCCCTCGAGCGATAATATATCCACTGCTGTTTCCTTCGTCGAAGCGCTCTCCGCGCAACCTAATCAGGACCGCACGCAGGATTTCCGTTTCGAGAGAGGACGAGGGGGGGGGGGGGAGCTCCATTTACGAGTTTTTTTTTTTTAAAATTATAAAATGCTACTAACGCTGTGTGGAGGATAATGATGCAGTTCTCAATAATTAGTCATATCGTTTCAAAAAGTTTTGGTTACAAGCGCTCGTTTCTTTGATATCTGTAATGTGATGCAGTATAAAAGGCGTTCGTAATGGTGGAATTTTTCTTATCCGTCTACGCTTTTACGTTGTTCGTGCCTGCGGGCATGAGCACAGCTTATGCAAAAGCAATTGGTAGATTAGATTCGTGTTTCTCGACTTTGAGGGATTTACCTCACTTGGAATAAAAATGGTTTTCGGCTAGGCCACATTATGTAAAGTAAGCAGCAAAATTTTTTACGTACTTAGGCCGACCTGACCGAGTAAGAAATTGCTCGCAGGTAAGATAGGGGGAAAGTTTATGAACCAGTGCTACAGATGGTTGCTTTTTTTACTTTTACATAGTGAATTTTTTTGGCAAGCAATTGGGAATTCGAAAAATTTCGGTATTTATTAACGTTTAGCCATCGCAGTTTTTTTTGGTCGAGTCTTACGGACAACGTAACGGGAAGGGAGCAAATCTGTGTTCTTCGTTTCGGACTTTGGCAACTGCAAAAAACGAGAATCAGTGATGGCTAGAATCCCGATCTACGGTAGTCAAGCGAGAATATTGCATTATACTGCTGCCACACGTCCTACTTCTCTTTTTTTTCCTGTTTTGATTGTGTTAGCTAATTAAGAAGCTGAAAGAATGTTGGGAGGACTGAGCTGATAGGTGAAATCGATGAATTTTGGTATCCAATAAAAAATCGTCTCCTTCGTCTTCCGTTGTCAGTTGATAAGTTCCTTTACTCGAATAATTCAGACTTGCTTGTTTTCTTAAAGATTTTATATTTTTTTTGAAAATTTATGTATGAATTTTGTATAGGTTTATTTTTTTCTAGCTTCTGGTAATATATAATTAATCAAGGTACTGTCAAATGGAATTCATTCAGGGACATAAGTAATGCGAAAAAACTTGGCGAAGGTACGTATGGCGAAGTGTTTACTGCGAAACACAAAGGCGAGCCTGTCGCAATTAAGGTACAGATATAAATTCACTTTTTGCATTTATATTCCATTAGTGTTGGTGAAAATTTTTTCTTCAAAATTCGATAAGAATAGTTTTTTAGTCGAAATAAAATTTTCCTTAGAAATATTCTTTTCATTAGCAGATGTTAGCCATATGCATTTATTCGCTGGAGAGAACACGTTCTTCGTTTAAAAATTTTTGGAAATTTATTTGCTGTCGAAAGGATAAGTGGTTGGAAATAAGATCCGGCGAGAGCGCACGTTCTGTCGGTTAATGCCACAATGATCCCGATAACGCATGGTCGAAGTGAAGCAGTTCTTCATTGTATGTGGTGAGCAAAACAGTAAGTTGCTAGCTATTGGAAAATAGCAAAGATTATTAATACTTTTTAAAGAAAGCCGTAGGATTCTTTCAGTCGAAACGTCTTCCGCTCTTCAGAGCGCTTTTGCCATCCCTACGATCTTATTTTACAGATAATACCAGCGGGAGGTGCTGTGAAGGTAAACGACGAGCCGCAAAATTCGTTCAGAGACGTACAACTTGAGTTGATCGTTTCAAAAGAACTTGCGGAGCTGAAAGTGGAAGAGAATGGCTACAGAACAGAGGGTTTCATTCAGCTCATCACAAGTTGCGTATGCATGGGTGAGAAAGTTCATGTCAATTGTGCATAATCAAAATATTTCTGCTCTACAATGCCGTGTAACTCGGAAGTTTGTATCGTTCCTTCTCCACAGGGAGTTTTATAGGGGTTTCGAAATGTTTTGTATCTTTCCGCTGCGTGATAATTTAGCTAGCTGTGCTTAAGCATTGAACGTATTTCTGCCTATGCCTTTTTTTTTTTCAGCCTTCACTTATACGAAAAGGGTTATACTAGTTCGTTTGTCTTAGTAGTTTGGACATGAAGGGTGTGATATTTCGCTAGATTATGAGATTGTTCATCGGATTTCCCACCGTACGCATATTGGATCACCATTACCAACAAGCATAAACTTATGATGGAAGTTCAGGTAGGTATCCAAAAGAGCTTCTTTGCGCATGGGACGAGTACAACATTGATGAGAAATCGGAAAACGACGATCCAAGGATGTTCCCAGCTAACCAGTGCTATTTAATATTGGCATGCGAACAAGGAGGGAGCGATCTCGAGAATTATGAAGTTTGCTTTTTTATATTCACAAAGCGACGCAACCAGCACTGAATAAAATTTTCACTACTGTCTCTTCGTCTAGTTGAAATAGGTTTTTTCTAAAAGTGCATGGAAATTTTGTTCATTGAGCGTCTCACCGAGAAGTGAAATGAATAGGCGAATTGGTAGGGCGTTTTTCTAGGACAGCAGTTGTAACGAGGATGATTTGCAGATGTTGGCAAATTGATTCATTGGCTGAAGATTTAGGCCTTATTCTCTCTCTTCCTCCTTCCCATTCGCCTCCTTCCCTCGGCATTTTTTTAAACAGCTTCCATTTGGTTCGGAATTGCAAACATCTCATGAAAGTGCATGTTATATGCGTTTGATATATAAACGGACGTATCTTTGCAGGTGAAAAGCATAAACCAAGCATATTCGATCATAACACAGGTGATAACGGCGCTAGCAGTAGCAGAAGATCGACTATGTTATGAGCATCGGGACTTACACGTTGGCAATGTGCTCGTTTCGGAGTGCGATGATCGCTTCCGCGAGTGAGTCTTTCACGTTTTCGGTTGGCCTGGCCAGAAAGTTATTGTCCGCTGATTTGCTAGTGCAGTTGATGACTGCAGGCATCTCTCAACCATCATCGAGGTGTCTGCAGAAACTTTGTACTAAGAAAGTCCTTATGTGGGAGAGCTCAGTAAGGTTCCTCCGGATCCGAAAAATGTCAAAGGCGGTTTTGTCATGATAATATTCCATGCAGTGTTTAGTTCTGGCATTCAGCAAGACACTTTTTGTGCCTGAAACATTGTGGTTAGGACTATAACGGGCCTGAAACATTGTGGTTAGGACTATAACGGGCCTGAAACATTGTGGTTAGGACTATAACGGTTAGACAGGGAAAACGGAGGGACAAAAACGATGAAGAAAAACCGCTCTCAGTGCGCTGAATTATACAGAATAGTTTTGCAGATCCTTTTAGTAAAAACCGTTGCTTCGTTACACAAAAGCGTTTGCATATGACCGACCATTTTAGAGATACATTCATGTGGAATTCCACGCAGCTTTTGATGTTCACCTAGGGTTTGGTTTGGTCACGCTGAACTGCTGCTGTCAGTTTTTTTTTTGGCTACATCTCACCTCCTCCATCTGTGATTAAATTTGAGCTACCTTTTGATTCTCCATTATACTCCTATAGATAGTATTGGTGAAGATCTGAACTTGATTTCTTAGGCCCATCGCTGTCGCTAAAAATCCGTGGGTTCCATCATGAAATCTGCTACGAATCATACCACGCTGGGACGGCCACCGACCAACTCTCTCAGCCGTTGGAACGGGAACTGTATAAGCCCTGGGTTTCTTGTTTAACGTGTTTTTTTTTAAAGTAAAAATTCATTTCAGAGAACTGATAGCGTTCCACAAAGTGCGAGTGTCGACGTATGGAGTTTCTGTGAAAGTCATCGATTTCACTTGCTCCAGAATGAGAAAAGGTAAGAGAGTTTGTTTTGAAGACACTATCAGCCTGTTTTGGATGATTCTGCATTTTTCCACCTAATTCTCATGCGATCACTTCCCAGTAAGTTCCCTGTCCTGTTTCATCCTCCTCTTCCCTTTAATCCCATCAGACAACATTTTGGCCACGCATTGTCCCGCCCAATAGAGTCATGTCTCATATGGTTCCAACCTACGTTTCTCAGATAGTGCTCGGTCGGCCGCGAGAGATTTTCCATTGCACTGCATGGATTAGGGATATTTGCAAAATAAGCTGAATCGCGATCCTGTTCTTCCCCGGCCGACTGAAATCTGCTGGTGAACAAGCAGTTTTTGTTTTCTCAAGCAGTTAATAGTTTTGAGGCAGTATCTTTCATATTTACATTCATCTTCAGTGGTGTCGTTTTGCTAATTTGTGATATGAAGGCGGTACTCTGCCTATTGTCAAAAAATGTTCAAATTCACAGGGTCGTCGACGATATTTCTGAATCTGGCTAACGATAAGGCACTCTTCGAGGGCAAAGGCGATCTGCAATTTGATATATATCGACTCATGAAGAAAGCCAATAGGTGATTTCGCAAGTTCCAATATCTTTTCAGCTTCGCACATGAAACTAACAACCTTCTGCAGCTTTGTACGGGTAGCGCAATCGTGCTTTGTGCATACGGAGCATTCGATATTCTTGTTATAATAAATATTGAAAGTGGTGTTGAGTTCGTTGGGGACATCGATCTCAGAGGAAAGCATTTGGGTTTCGCCGTTGTCCGTAAAACTTAAAACCTTACGCAATGCAAAGGCATGCTATATTTTCCGATATCCTTCTTCTGACAGGATCTTTAAAGTATCGATCTTTGGACGGGAGTTATAAGTTCCATCCGGCTTCAAAGGCAGAAGGGGAAAGGGGAGGCTGCTCATCTGGGTTTTATTTGTATTTTAATTTTAATTTCAGCTGCATTTCTTTAAAAGACACTGAAACACTTAACTGTTCAATTATTATTGCTGACGTTTGTCCATATGCGCTCATATTTTTTTATTCGGCAGATTAATTCTCTTGTTTGGTTTTCCCATTAACGATTTGCCGTCGCAAAGTTGCTAACTCGATGTTTCTTTTTTTAGGAACAATTGGGCACGGTTCAATCCGAAGACGAATGTGATGTGGATAGTATACTTGACAAGATATATAAACGCTAAACTGGAGGAGAATCAAATTGGCACAGCCGAAGAACGAGAACGTTTTGTTCGTCTCTTCCAATCGATGCACAGATTTGGTCGGTTATTTCATTATTTACGTGTTGCTGTTTTTTGCAGTAACGCTTAATTAAGTAGGCGCGCAGTTGAGAGCATGATATTGTTGTTTAGCGAAATGTTTCGCTGTCTCGCTCTCTTCACATCTTCGTGGTCTCTAATACGCATAGTTGTTCAGTATTATCTGAGTGCACTCGCTTGCTTTTTCTCTAACATCCTGCTCGACAAGTCTAAACTGCATTCACCTTTTTTCTTTATTACGTTAGCTTCTAACTGTACACTTTCGTAATCGTCAACAGTGGTTGTTGCACAGTTTGAGTAGTAGATAGCATTTGCGTTCAGTTGCAGAAAGCTGGAAGTAGGTGTGTGAACTTTACAGCATATACGTCAGTGCCGGGAGGCAATTTATTTTCTGTATGCGGCTAGGCAAGCGGATATGATGGGATGGGAGTTGGACTAGGACAGAGATGAAGTACAAAAGCCAGAGAGAGTAATGATTTTGGGAGAGTGAATTACTGATTGTGCGTAACGAAAGTCTCATGCCTTATGCGCAATCTGATCTGTAGCCTTTTCTGCGCAGAACTAATGAATTTTTTTGAAGCCGTCTTCCTGTCTTCTTGTGCACTGAGTGTTGCATTAAGGGAGAACTTTTCTGGGAGCATTTGGGTAGGCCAGAGATAATATATCGAGCATCTGTCCAAATTCAAATGCTTTGTTTGTTGAGCGCTATACTATCCAAGTTTAAACAAAATTAAAGTTAAAGCCTTTTGATTTTTTTTTCGACTTTGTTGGATTGTCTTAAATGTAGTTCTTACCTGTCCACTTAATAGAAGGTTCCATTCGATTCATGAAAACCTCATAGGAAGCTTTTTCAGACGGAAGTATGTCCGAATGGATTCTACATGGCAGCCGGAGGCTCGCTGACATCGTGGAAGTGGAGGAATGCGCAGAAGAAGTTTATTGGCGTCGTGATTTTTAAGTTATGGTTTTTAAGTCAGTTTTTCAGAAGTCCAGCTTTATTATTCTACTTTTGCTTGTCAGCGTTCTTTGTTTATTATGAGGAATGCCATTTTTTGTATGTTTCACATTTTCCTTTTTTTTGCGCACCAAAGGTCCTCTCGAAATTACCGGATCTCTACGTTCGAGAGCTCGTAATCTTAAAGATATCCCATTTTAGTTTGTTTCATTTAAATATTTTCTTTTAGCAGAAACCAGCGCCTTTCGCGAAATATTTGTTTATGTCGATTATTTGTAGTCTCCGTTTTCTTTCTTTTTTTTTTTTTAAACGATGATTATGGAAAGTTATAATATATGTGCAACTTAGTAAGGGACGGCGTTAGTAGCTCAGTGGTAGAGCCCCCGCTTCGCGTGCGGGGAGACCTGGGTTCGGTTCCCTGCTGCTTCCCACCCTACCACTGGTAGACCAGATAGCGGGTGGTATTAGCAACTGGCTACAACAGCCAAAGGGATGGTGTTGCTTGGCGTGCGATTGCCTCAGTAACACCGAGACATCGCACTGAAGGCCCGAGCGGTAAGAATAAAAGTAAGTTGTAAAGTACATGGCACGAGTAAAGAGATGTATAATTAAACTGGGCTGTTATTTCACTCTATCTTTTAATGCGATGGGTAAGAACTTTTCGCTGCATGTTTTTTTAATGTGCGATAGGCAAAAAAAACAACAATGCATTCTGCGTTGTTCACGTGTTCCATTGAACACTGCCTATATATCACTGTGTAAGAAGTATTCCAGATGCACATTCCGTGTTTTGTTCCGTTCCACTATTTGTCGTCCTAGTGCGCCTTCGTCTGTATGGATTTTGAAATGTTTTGAAGATAATTGTGGTGAAATGTTGTTGCTAAAATTTTTTGGACGATTGATGATTAAGTAGGTCCTGCAAAGAGGGGAGGGGGGACGGGGACAACGCAGACAGTCATGTCCATTGCTTTAGAGCGGCAGATAAAGATTGTTGGGAAGGCATATTAAAGGCCGCACAAGTAATGTACAATAGATGCGCATGCAGTCAGTCCTCTTTTGCTCGTCGGGTTTATCAAAAGCCATTATGGAGAGCATTTTCGAATGCTCCCAAATCTGTCTACTTTTGAAGTTGAGGTGTTAAATCAAACCTAAAGGCCAATAATTTTGTTTGTATGCAAAACGAAGTTGGAGAGGAGCGGAAGGGGGGGGAGTTTGGGAGGGGCAATTCTATGTATGGCCGCTTGATACATTGGTCGAAGTTCATGCAAATTGAAGACGTTTGCAAAGTCGTGATTGTTTCATTTTTTGTGGGGTTTTGTCATTGTACATCTGTGTTATTGTTTAATGAATAAATTGTGATATTCACTGCCTTATAAATTGCTGTCTTTAAGTGAAGACGATACGGTATGAGTGAAGATGAGTCTTGAGTCTCAACCTTCGTTTACTTCTTCGGAAAACTGCCATCGTCGGCCATCAACGGCATTGTCATATTACGATCGCTTGACTTAAGCTGACTTGACTTAAGCCATTTTAAGCTGATTAACCCAGCACTGCACACGTTCATTTTTGAGCTTATCAATGGTGCTAACATCGTAGTCTTTAGTACGTCTAGTGGACCATTACTTTGTATGGCCGACGTGTGAAAACAATCAAAACGGAAGTCGCATTTCTCGATAAGTTGTTGTGCTTTTGTAGTATGGGCAATTTGCGAGGTGTGTGCGAATGATACTCCCGGAAAATAGATACATCGTTTACGACAAGCTGATGCGAATGTGGAGAAATCGCAAGATTATATTGTGCTCTATTTGAATGCACCGTAAATGGAAATACATAGAAACGGAGTACCTATTGTGTCTTTTGAAACGAAGTATCGTCAAACCGTTTGTAAATGTTCTAAGGTTCTCCAAAGAAAGAACTGGTCGAAGAGTTGGGCGGTGATGTTGGAATCATCCGTCTCGCTTCTCCGTCCGTTCATCTCTGTCATCCCTTCGTTTTTGGTTTCTCTACCAAGGAAATAACTGGCGATGGACGTAGCTTCTGTTTATGGGAACTCATATTTAGCAATTTAATGAATATTCCAACCCACAATAAGCAAATGAGTGCGACAACAAGAGGTCTAAACACGTACTAAAATAAGTGAACGCCACTGCATCGCTTGAAGCGGCGAGTGGGGGAAGTGGAGGGGTTCGGAAAGGGTGGGCTAGAGAAGTATAAAAGCGATGAAGCAACGAATGCGAATAAAAAAACAACTCAGTCCTGGAATATTTGTTGTCGCATGAAAATAATAGTATTCTTCATTTACTTAATTACTTAAATTAGATTACTTAGACATCACTTAAATTTACTTAAACATTATTTAGACAATTACTTAATTTTTGATTGAAAATTACTTAAACAGAACGTGTTTTTTCGCCTCGTTATGCTCAGCAGTAACATTTAATATAGTATCGAATTGTCAAAGGTAGCCACCATTCGAAGTTTTCCTGTTCATTTGGTCGAGTTTTGCATACGTCGAATATGAATGGAGGCATGTGGTCGATGCGCTCAAGATTTTTAGATTCTGAAGTTACTTTCGGATTGCCGTTACAAAAATTGAAGCGGTAAAAGCGAACCGGAAACTCACATTTACCGCTCAGAACAATAATGCAGCTTGTAAGTGTTGTCTTATATTATTTATTTATGTGTCCTATTCAAGCGTTTGCATATCGTTTACTGAAATTCAAAGAACCGAAATTTTTATGATAATATATAGAATAACTATTTAGCCTTTTCCAGTAAGTACCCTTGACATTGTTTTGTGAACGCCTGTTAAGGATGTTGGCTACAATTTTTTCATCTTTTTTAAATATGTTGCGGATTTCGCCGAAAATACAAAGTATTCGATAGTTGGCTTAGCATCGTATCACATACTGATTTACCAGTCATCGGTCATCGATTTTCGTAGGCAATTTTAGTTCTTGCTAGTTCAGATAGGTGTAGGCATTTTCAAGCTCGTCGATTGCTTGTTTCAATAAATGCCATTTGTTATGAGTTGTCACTAATTGTTCGAATATGTTTATAAAACTAAAAGATACTTCACTTATGTTCCCACTTATTCCTAGTCTTTATTTTATGCCGTATGCCATTCACTTATTCAGTAGTTACCCAACCATTGTTCGGGCATACATTGCAATCAGTATGTTCAAACTTTTCTTTTCAATTGCCTATTCCGAAAATTTTTCCACTTGCTAGAATTAGCTTTTAGATCTCATTATCATGGCAGCCGAATCGTCCGTGTATACTTTTGAAATGGCCGTCTGCTTCAATTCTACTTGATTGCGCTGTTGACTTCTCAACGTTGTCCTCGTTTCTACCACTCAACGCTAAAGCCGGGTTAGTGCTTATATCTCGATGCCATTTTGTTGTAAAGGAGCATCCTTTTCACAACTGGACCAGTATAGACGAGTGAGATATAAGTGGAAAATGTGCTACTCAGTCGTTTTCGTTGAGAAAGATTATTTATCGAAAAGCAGATTCTAAGTGATACTGTGTCGAAGGGATTCGCCCTCATCCCGAACCAGTAGTCATCTTTGCTTCTCTCGATTTCAGCTTCTTTTCACTAGTAACACCTAGTATGTACATTTTGGTGTATAAAACTTATTGGGTCTTCATGAGCGGTCATTCATTCATTATTTCGTAGCCGTCGGTTAATTAGCTAGCTGAAATTTGACATCGAATTCCTACTGGCGACAGTCTCTTACTTTTCTTAGAGGAAAGAGGAAAAAAGAAAAGATAAGAGACTGATAAGGCAGCTAGTAATGTCTGTTACCAGACAGTTATTGTTTACTTTGATCTTATTCTTGTAAAATGCTCTACCTCCGTTACTTTTTATGATTTTTCTGAGTTAACTGTTAAGGTCGCGATTCGAGGATCTTCCTTGCTATCGTCACGGATCTGCAATGGACTATTTAAAAATGTGCTGCGACCAAGTGTTCGTTGATGCACCACTTGAAGTTCACCCTGTTCCGGTTAGTATTTGCCTACTACAGCTGTGTTCACCTGAAGTGAATTTGAGCATTTCTACCTCCGAATTTTTGGGTGCATTTTAATTTTGAAGTTGAATTTGGTCTATTTGAAAAAATCGCCTGTTGAAGCTCCCTGTAATGAGTTTAAGGGAAATTTTTTTGAAAAAATTATTTGCTTGTATATTCTTTGTTTATCGTTATTCGAAAAGTGTATTTCAGTTGCATCTTGTTTCTGTAAGTTCGATTGACGCGATATTGGTATCCAACTGGATGTCGTTTCTCGCTTTACCATTTTTTCGAAAAGTGTATTTCAGTTGCATCTTGTTTCTGTAAGTTCGATTGACGCGATATTGGTATCCAACTGGATGTCGTTTCTCGCTTTACCATTTTTCACCGAGCGTACCGAATTCAGAGGTACTGTATACATGACAGATCCTACGCTTCAGCTCGGCAGGTAATCATTTCTCTTTGTTCTTCTCAGCTATTTTATATATTTGCAATTCCTGAGCTTTCCCCTCCTAACTTATGATTCGCTGTCTTCCTCCCCCTCTCCTCCCCTCCTCGGTTGCGTTTTTAATAGAAAAGTACCTCCTAACATTCTATGGTTTTTGTGGCACATACTGAATTTACCCAATTTTAGAAGGAACCCGAGTGTTCTTGTAAAAGAGGTCTAGTTTTCGAACTTTTCGCATTTGCGCTTTTGTACAGGCTGATAAGAGAGGGAAGAGGGGATGCGGGAGACGGCGTGGAGGAATCATTTTTTTTGGAAGCGAGACAGAGAAAACTGAACAATAATTAGCTTTTGTTTATGGTGCGTACGCGGTGTTCTTTGATGGCGGTATATGGTTAAAAAATGTTTATATGTTGTGATTATAATTTAAGATTGGTTATGGAAGAAATGTTAGAATATGTGGAGCGATCAGAGAAGGTAAAAGTGGACGAACAATGGAAGCAACTCGATATTTTTGCGTACGTTTTTTCCTGATGCATTCTTTAACGTGATATTTTTGGGGCGGAGGGAGAAGGGAGTGGGGAGGTGAATTTTGATGCTTTTTATTTCTCACATTGAAAATTGAAAGACCGATTTTTTATTCAATAGCTCATCTATTTATTCTTTCACCCGTCATTACAAACCGTGTATGTTGTCTATGTGCTGCTTAAATTGTAGAGTCGTGGGATATTGTGCCTAAATGGCTATAGTACCTCTCAGTCACATAAAGAGACGATACCTAAACATTTGCTATGAAAGATGAAAACGATGAATATTGCAGGTGGAGTAAACATTTGCACATTTATTTGGGGTCGATTTTAGTAGTGTTTTCATTTACACCTCTTAATGGTTGTTTTTCCTATGCCCTCAGCTAAACGACGAGTTTGGTTTGCGGGCCGACATTATGCTAAATTTTCCATTTTCTCCGATTTCCATTTTTTTAAACTCCTTTCTCATACTGTTTTTGGGCCGGTCGCGATCTTATTTTGCGATCTGGCTGCTAATTATGACTGCTGCAGCTCCACTCGCTCTTGTCCAAATTGAGCGATAATTAAAACTGACAAGCTCATCTATGATGGTACCTTTTTATCCATATTCGTCCTTTGCAGAAGTGTGATTATTTTGCAGGAATTTTCCAAACTTACCGTCGAGCGATCCACGTGAATGGGTTGGCTTCTATACACGTCAGCAAATGCAGAGTGCCATTTCCAAAGTTCACGTATTATCTTTCCACGAGACCGTTGTTCGTCTATTTCACCTCGTGTTCTTTTTTTAATTCAGTGACTTCTGTATAACCGACTGCGCATCTTATTTAATATTTCGTTACTTTGCCGCAAAATGTCTTATTTCTAGAAGGGACCAAGTGTGAGAAAGAGCGAACTCAATCATTCAATCGTTTTTTTTTTTCCAAGCGCTACAAAGTCTGCCTCATTTCGTGGAAAGGTAAAAGGGGCAGATGGGTACGATGGGTCGTGCAAATTTCCGTCTTCAGAAGACGGACTTAAGGTTTTGCAGAACCTCGTGGACCGCTTGTTTCGATTGTGTAGTAAGCGTAGATTATATCGGCATTTTTGAGTAACCAGTTGCTTTTATTCGTTTGTATTTGTAAAATAAAGTACCGTACTTCTTTAGATGGAATCCCCCAATCCTTGTTGCGAGTCCGGAAAAAAACCTAGTGATGACCAATCCATCTGCGATTTGACGCAGGAATGTGTACTTCCTTGCAACCAGTATTACGAGAAAGTAGTAGTCAAATGTATTAGAGGTGTTATTTCGGGTAACGATGCTAAAGTGAGCACGGTAATCGCCGTTGTGGAATTGGTGATGAGCATGTTGTGACGTTTCGGCATGAAATGCCATCTTCAAACCACTAAATAGACTGCTCTCTTAAACGATAAAAAAACGTTCAAAATAGTTTTCGAAAAAACCTCGAGCATATTTTTAAAATTTTTCTCAATTTGAAGTTTCATATTATGATGATACATGCTTTAGAAAATAAATTTCTTGGTGTTGATTATTGGTATTGAAAAAGTAAAATGCATTTTTTTTTAAATCCATAAAGGTCAGAATATCATTTTACCTGTTAGTTGTAAAAAATTCATTTCTTTATTCATTTATCCATTCATTCAAAATTTGCATATATTGCAGAACGTTAGCGGAGCGTTGACGATAACGGCCTATTCAAGTGGTTATTCGATCGGCTCCTGTAATTGGGTGATACACACTGAACATGAGAAGGTTAATTTTTCGCTTGTTTATTTCCACATTTACAATATACTTTTAAAAAATACCGAAGTTGTTGTCTTTTCCTCTTTTGTTTTCCGAAACTGCTTACCAGTTGGAACTACTTTTTAGGCGCATTAAACGCCGTATGGGTGAAATTTAAGGCATGATGTTATTGGGCATAGATTCTTGATTCGTATTTTTTTTCCAATTTTGTATTAGAAGTATGAGTATTATTTCAATTTTTGTATCAGAAGATGCTTAATGTAAAGGAAAAAGGTGTTTCTGATTGAGACGGATCATCATTTGCTGCGTGGCAACATTTTCTGCAGAATCAAGAACCGATTACCTGAGACCTTCACTTTTTTCCCCCTGTTTCATATCCATTTTCTAAAATCTTTGTTTGCAGAACTATTTTTGAAATAATTAAGAGGCGTTCTGATATTATTATAGGAACTGTTTTGCTTTTGACGATGGGAACTTTTTTGAACACATAAAAAAGCACAGCCCAAGAATTGAGCATCTCTGTCATAGAGTTCGTAATAGAAGCCCGGGTTGTTTTAATCTCTTCTTGCTTCGAAAGGATCGGAATTGGGTTGAAAGAGGAGGAAGAAATGAGAGAGGTTCTGTTGAGGTGAGACCTGTAAGGGAATTTAGTGCGAAAGCAGCGACTTAACGTTGAGAGGTAAAAGTCTGTCTCGGAAATTATAAAGTATATGAATTAAATTTTAGATAGGTTATCTCTCAGCAACATCATCACGAAATTCGCATACGAAGGCGGTCCATTGGGATCAGTTGCGTGGATCAGATGCACTCATATTGACGTCCGTTTGCCGTTTTCCCGAACATAGCCCTGATAATTCGGTACGTTTTATCAGCATTTCATTCTTCTGTTAATGAATTGTGCACGAGTGCTTGCAAGTTTACTTTGTTTCTAGCCGTTCTTCATCATAACCATCTGAATCCTTGTTATCGCCAGGCTTTCGCCGTCCACACATTTTTCACTTCTTTCCAAAATTCCCCTCCTCAACGCCATGCGGCTACTTTTGTTCGAGCATTTTTCTCGTTGGGTTCATCCAGTATAGTTGCGGTCTTCCTGAAGGCCTTTCTAATCGACGATTTTAAGGAATGATGGTGATTTGATGCTAAGTATACAACAAGTGTTTGTATTTTGCTTGGCTTTGTTGTCTAAAACGTATAGGGAGGGTTTGATATTGTGGAAGAAGAGGAAATCAGTACTGAACAAATATGTACTGAATAAGTGTATTTAAGGTTTGTAACCTATTTACGGTGATGGCCGATACACTGAAGAAGAACGGTTCAGTTTTAATGCCAATGTGTTCAACCGGTGTTCTGTACGATCTACTTGAAGTGATTACGGTGCAGCTAGATCAGGTAATAATCACGTTGTGCTCGTTTCCTTTTCTCGTTCTTTGACTGGAGGAGGAGAAGAGTACATATGTGTTTATGATCTTTCTTTTTTTCCGGCGACAGTTTATGCATGCCCAACGGGTAGTTTTTTAGAACAGTTTTGCACTTTTTAAAGGGAAATTTGCACTTTTGGCGTTATTACGAAATAGTAAATCAGGACTTACACCATTCCATTGCGTCTGAATGATATATTTCGTTTTCTCACAACGTGAAGGACCGAGATTTCGAAATAGTTCGGACGCATTCATGGCGTAATCCCTCCAACGTTTACAGTATTGCCACCATTTATGCGCTCTATCGTATCTCTTTTACACATGTTCTTTTTAATGTGATTCTATGGTTAATGCAGTTATTGGAGCAGTGGTCGTTTTAGCAAAACGTTCCGATGGATATACCCGTTTATTTCATCTCACCGGTAGCAGAGAGTTCAATCGCTTTCTCGAATATTTATGCAGAATGGCTCTCCGAAAAGAAACAGAATATGGTCTACATCCCGGAAGAACCGTTCACGCACGCTTTTGTAGGTTTCCATATTGTCGTTGCGAACGTGGACGTATTGACGTGTGCTTCTTATAACATTTGTTTGAATCTAATCTCGTCGTTATCATTTCCGTCTGCATTTGTTTGTGAGCACTCTCCGTTCTCCGTTTTCCTCCAAACCGAGAATTCTATGCGCAACTCCATGGCCTTGTTTTTAACGCAGTGCTTCTCAACAGTTTTCCCTTTTTTACTAAATCTTTCAGATGCTGACTCCAGAAATATTTGAAAAACTCCGCACGAATTTCACCTGTTTGAATTGGAAAAGCCATACGGTAAATGCAACAAATGAGATCGCATCCTTTTTTCAGTTGATGAGAGGCGGACGCCTGAAGGTATTTGAATCACTTCACGGTGCACTGTGCCACCAGATAAAGACTCCATGTATTCTCTTCACAGGGCATCCTTCGCTGAGATTCGGTGAAGCAGTTCGGTTTCTCGAGTTGTGGGGTAATAACCCTCGGAACGCTATTATCATGACCGGTTAGTCATCATCCTTCTAGTACTCACCAGTTTACTTGAGCTGTTTCGTCCCTTGCTCTTAGCCTTCCATCTCCTTCCGCCCCCTCTACCTCCGAGTCTTTGCGGCGAGAAGCGATTGCTAGTGGCTGGTTTAAGGCGGCGAGTTTCAAATGGACGTAGGTAGGGGAAAAACTGTCCGGAGGTGATAAGATCCTTCACTCCTCCCTCCCCTTCCCCCCACTTCTGACGGAAAGGGGTGTTTCATCAGTCCGGTTGCCACTCAGTTCCCTTTATTTTGATTGCGTAACGAGTACTTGCCGTCACTGAGGAAACTACTGAACCAAAAAACGAATGTGAAGATCTAAGGAATTCTCCGTATGTACTCACTCTCCTTTCCTTCCGTCCTCCCCCCCCCCCCCCCCCCCCACCCCCCTTCCCCA
>JPKZ01000756.1:176618-205934 GCA_000803305.1 Toxocara canis
CTCCTCGGCCGTCGTCAAAAAAAATGATTTTTTGATGTGGACATGAGAAATTTGCAGAGTTATTCATAGAACGGTTTTTGTTTTTGTGCTCGGGAGGTATATATAAGATAGTACACGGGTAATTGCCGTTCATTAGAAGTGTTTGTTGTCAGAATCCGCATACGACATTCCGTTATGGCGATATGTTGACGATCCCTTCGATAACGAAAAGGAAGCGAATTCGACTGCATCCTGATGTGAGTTTTATATCGCTTGTTTCCATTCATTTCATTCTGCGTTTGTAAAACCAAGCGTCAAAAGTGGCTTTTAAGTGTTATGTTGGCTTAGGTACGTCTAAATACATGCTCTTACGTTCAGACGTGAACACATGTTAGATAAGTTCAGACGTGAACACGTGTTGGATACGTTCAGTCATAAACACGTGTTGGATACGTTCAGACGTGGACATGTGTTAAATACGTTCAGACATAAACACGTGTTAGATACGTTCAGACGTGAACACGTGTTAGATACGTTCAGACGTGAACTCGTGTTGGATACGTTCAGACGTGAACACGTGTTCGATACGTGGTGATCAATTGTTTTTGAATTATACATGCTTGATCCTCATCATTGCATATTTATATGAAAATTGGCTGGGCTCATCCCGCTAATAAAATAATTTGATCTTATAATTTGTTTTTTATAGACTTGATAGCACGTCTGTTCTGCCGATCATTCTTTTGTTTTGTTGATGATTAAAATGGTGGTGCTTTTTCAGTTAGTCAAAAATCTTGATCTACGCGCTCGAGGCGAACAGTCGGACGTGGGAATATGTGCTCTGAAGGGTTATCTCTGCGCTTACGACAACGCGCTTGAGCTGAGAGTATCTTTTTTTACAATGTTGAGACGCTCGAGTGCTAACAAATTGTTCTTTGCAGTGGTCATTAAGTGATGTCTTGGTCATAGATGAGGTGACTTTTATTTGTGAATGCAGTCGTTTGACGTTGCATTCGAGCCGGTTTTTTGCACCGCAAAATCCACTGTGGGATTTCAGGTGACTTCCCGACTGTTTTCTTGTAGGTTACCAGGGTTGCTGTGTTCAAACTGTATTCAGTTCCGGGGTTGCAAAGTTGTGGGATCTCGGCTTGTCAGAGGCGAGATAGGGGTGGTATGGAGGGGGGAAGATGGGAGTGGGTATGAAATGATGTATCTGAAAGAGGCTGAATGATATGGCTTGCGTGGAGTGACTGGGCCTGAGGGAGGATTAAATTTAAAGGTGGAACTGAGTTCGGGAAGATGCAGGGGTTTGTTATGAATTTTCTTGTCTGAAGGGCACCTGTATACAGGGGTTATATTCGAGAATCTACATTGTCATTATTTGTTTTGCTAATTATATGATTATTATTCGTTTAGTCCGAATCAATTGTTGCGAAAGAGACTGGACATAGCGTGGATCCGATTAGGACGCATTGTATTGGAAAGTTGGATGCCGAGACGTTAGTTCGTGCATTACAAAAAGTGAGCTGCCTAACTTATTGACGCTTTTATTACCTTTTGATCAATACCGGTGGTGATTTACACTCGATGGGGAGGGGATATGGCAGAAGGGAGCGGGCGGGAGAGATAAAAAAGCTGACGGATTCCTACTTGTCAAAGATCCATCTATCAGTCGGGTATTGCAGTCTAAACAGTATGCTGATCGATCGATTAAATGATTAGTATTGGAAATTTTATAAGGTATTGCACTGAGTGGTGTTTTTTATTTGAAAAGGATTCGTGTAATGATGTGTAATAATAACCTAATTAAATTTTGGTACGTCATAGAAAATGGAATGTTGTGGATTAGGAGTATAAGGAATTTTGATGCATACATGCGAAATGACGGAATGACTTGATGGATTTTGTTTTCAGAGAAATGTCAAAGCAACGTTAGAAACTGCGAATGACTGTACGATTATCAAAATAGTAAGCATATTACATTATGCCCACCTTTCTGAAAATGTGGATATGTTGTACAACATGACTGTTGAACTTGTTGATACTATCAACACATAGCAGTTTTTTTTTTGGGAATCGAACCCAGGTCTTCTCGCATACGAAGCTGGAGCTCTACCACTGAACTAGTGCCTGCCCAATCGGGAAGTACGTAATGTTAATGACTGATGTGGGTGAGGATGATGGTACAGAATAGAGGGATATAGCGAAAATGGAGCGCATTTCCTAAATTCTTTAATACAGCACAGTGCATGAGGTGTATTCGTTTAAACCCAGTAAATGTGTCACATAGGTTCATTGGACACTAACTGAGGAGTAACAATAATACAATAAGGCTTTCAAATAAATATATAAAAATCCAAAATGAACCGTAAAAGCTCTAAGAGGATGATGAATCCCGTAAATCTGGCATGAAAAAGGTCGTCAGGTTTATGTTAATACAACCGAACGTATTGGAAATGTTATCTCATAGAAGAAGGCCGTGCTTATCGATAAAGGTGAATTTACGAATAACAGCAACACTGAACTCATTCGTAAAATGCAAGTTATCATATAAAAGTGATAAGTACATTTTTCAACGAGTACGAAAAAACAAACAACAGCGGCAGCGGAACGGTGCTTCCGATATTTCATGGAGAAGATGAAGAAAATTGCAATCCGGTACTTCTCTTCTTTGAAAAAAAATGCTGGAAGCGATCGGACGCTAGTCAGGTGACTCATCAATCTTCTGAATCGGTATCCATCTTCAGGAGTGTCTGCCGATAAAGCCAGTTCGAAAAGCACCCTACACATCAAAAAAAAAGGATGCAGCACATACATTAGCTTAATTTTACTACATTGAAAATAGTCGAATCAGAAGTGTTTTCATTTCAAACGCATGAAAATCGAGCGCTATCGACTCAACACTTGATCCTTCATCGGTATCGGGTACACCCTCAATGGGAATGTTAGCTAGGCTTCGTTCAAGCCCATCGGCCAAGTCCACAGAGACAATACGCGCATGTCTTAAATATAAGCGAATATATGCCCCGCCTCCAAAACACTCAAACAATCGCATGATTAGCGCATTTTCGTCGTCTTCACTTGGCTTTATCGTATCGACCATCACACCTAAATATCCGGTGTTAGTTAAGTCGACAAAACGCGGCCCGGGCCAAGAAATGAGACAAGTACAAGCAAACGACAAGCACGCAGTTCTCACTCGTAACCATGAACATTCAAATTGAATGCAATGTGCTTTTGCTGCCGTGTCGATTTGCGCTTTTCGTTGCAGAGTCCGCCATACGATCATAACGTCTTTGCGTATGCATGCATGTGTGTGTGTGGGAGCGTGTGTAAGCGTTTTTCAACTTGTTAACCAATTATTATCCACATAAGACTAACCTCCTCTATCATCACCAATTTACCGGCGAAAACTGAAGGCCAAACAAGACGTGATCATAAGTAATGTTTCAACGCCAAACAAAATTCCAAGACTTATGCAACAGTTCGTTAAAAGTAATCGTGCTAATCCCTAATTTGATTTGCTTTATCTCTGCAACTTTTCCGCCGTGTCTTGCGCTGGCTTCACACTTTAAAATCTGACTTTCACATATTTTTATTTTTGACTCATTTTTGTGCTCATCTTGTCGACTGCTTTTTCTGTCTGCATTTTTTGATTTTAATTCGACTTGCGATTCCGGTTCTGCGTTTCCTTCATACCCGATCCTCGATGTAGCGAAATCTTGCTAAGCACAAAAGAACTTTTTAAAAAATTCTAAACAATGGGAACCTTCAGATCCGGTAATTGCAAATAGATTAGCGATTTTGTTCTCGACTTGCCATCCTTCAACGTACCGTACCGGACTATTAAATTCGAATGCTGCTCGCATAACACTCACTTTCGGACTGCTCGCCGGCCGTTGCATTGAGCCGAGAAATGGGTAGAATGCATACGAGAACTGCAAAACACGTAAGTTCATCCACCTCAAAAGCGCAAAAAACCCACAAAACCCATCAAAGCTCATTCCGTGAATCCCTCTCTTGCCCATCCCTTTTGCTGTAGTCAAGATCTTCTAAAAACACTTCGTTCAAGTACAGTAACTGCAGTAGCTTCTACTCACACTGATTCTGTGCAAGAATCTCTCCCTCATGAATGCAAACTTTTCTCCCCATGACAACTGCGTCTCGGTGAAATGAGGGGGAACGGACATACATATTAAACACAAACTGCAAGTTCTTCCCGCGTGGTCTCTGCCGGCTCGAAAGACGAAGGAATAAGGACGGTGAACTTGTAAAATTCTACATAACTTTCACTGCAAATTTCTCGTTTCCAGATTAAACACATCAAACCTTGTGTTGTCCCATATCAGCGGTATCATCGGGCGATTTGCTCGACCTCAACAACGAAATGCGCATAACGTTGCCTTCACACGCGTGACCATATTTGCAATCGTTGAGCAGTGCCACTCCTCGATTGTATTCGCAGAGTGCCATCCACTTATGGGCACAAACTTCATATCTAAACCAATTACTCACTAATTTGAATTTGAAATCGAGAAGATACGTCCAATTAACTAATTCCGCTAACGCCCAAAAGATGTGATCAGCGGCCCTGAGAAAAACTGACGTCAAAGGTAACTGAAGCTGTAGTAGGCTTCTTAGCTAGCTTAAAAAGTCGCCGCAGGCAAGATGAAGCACCGATGTGGATTCGACTAGTGCCATAGTAGGCTGGAAATTACCTAAAGCCATTTCCCCAGCGCACGGTTAACTTACACCACTCCGATAATCTTCTGGGCATTCTTGTCGGCATCTTGTTGTTTCCTTTAAAAAATCCATAAACACGGAACGTGTGTTTAAAAAAAACCGAAAAAAAATATGCTGAGGCACATTGCTGCTCTAAAGAGTAGACAGTTGCGCAAAAGATGATTTATAGTAGAAGACGCCGTCACAATATCATCCATTTGTTCGGGAGAGATCTGGTGATAGGGAATGGAGCAGTGGGAGGGGGGGAGGGTGGGTAGAGGACGATGGGGAATAAAAACTGTGCATGAGAACGAGATCAACAATATTCAGTTCTGACCTAGAGCCAGAGGTTTAAAAATGCTTTACTGATGCAAATGATCGTTCAAAAAAAAAATTTAAAAAAGAACAAACTTAGCCGCATCCCAGGATGTATTTCGATGCGTCGGTCGGTTAACATAACCATACTGAATATCGTATGAAGCTTGCGCACTGTTCACGTTTACGGGGAATTCCACCTGAAAGTTAACACTTAGCTCCTCTTTCCTTTCTTCGTTTTGCTCAAAAAAAAAAGCTGAAAAACGAAATCCACCAAAAATTTCCTCTTAAAGTGGTGATACCATTATTCTTTGACCAAATCCCATCGAATTTCACCGATCCCGATAAGGTACAATGGAACCGTTCTCCTCCTCGTGACAACCTAGCTGTTCAATGAACAAGCTCTTAGCAAAGTAAGCACGTAATAAAACAAAACTGCCATCGCTCACCCCTCCAAAAAAAAGAACGCAGTATGGATTTTCATGAGTATGAATAAATCACCTTCCGGTATATAGCTATTTTTTCTGTAATTTCCGAAAGCGGGGTCCACGGGTGGTGTGGTTTCAGATTCAGCTTTTATGACCTACTACCTAGATGGGAAATGCACGTTACGTGGACACTGTTCAGTTGACAACACTTAAAACCAAAACTCTCTCAAGAGTATTATTTGAAATAACAGCAAACTTGTCGATTGAACTATGGTGATGTGACCATTCTGTGCACAATTTGATCCCAATCGCTTAGGTCTTTTCTTTTACCAATCTTCTAATAAGCTAGTACTCTTTCAACGGATCTCTTACACAGATCGCTCAATAAGGAAAAAGATAAAATAATGAGTACATTGTGCCAAAGTAAAATAAAAATAGAAAATAATAACAGAACCTTTAAGAATTTATGTGCTTCATGCCATAGAACGGTTGTATCAAACGTTATGTACGGTAAATCGGTGCGTAGCGAAACAAATTGCACTATTGCGCTCTCTTTGCCAATGCGAATCTCGAATCGAATACGTGCATATAGAGGCGAATTTTCTACCACATTCGCCGACGACGCCTTTAAAGTAAATATCGAATTTTGGTAAAATCAAAGTCAACGAGTTTCGGTCTCTGAAAGCTCACCTGATTATCGTAAAGTCTCGAATTAAGCAGTGTTCCCTCAGTACTCTGGAAATGCGAGTTCGCTGAGTTCACAAAAAAACCCCTTAACCTATCAGACGCATTAAAATTTGAAAAATTTCAGTTACCTAGCCAGCTCCTGGAACATCTTTCTTAAACCATATATGCCACAGCACAACTTTGGACGTATAGTTTCCGAGAGATGAGGAATGGAAAGGGGATCGTAGTGACGCGATGAGGTAGGGAAGCGGTGTAAGATAGACTATCTATGAGACCAACTAAATGCGTATAATCGTTAGCGCTGATGATTCAGTATCGCATCGACATAAATATTCGCAAATGTGACAAAAATAATGCCTAAAAGTAAAAGTAAAAGTAAATCGCAAATCTCAAAATTTCTTTATCCGATCTACTTACAGGTAAGTATATACGAAGAAAAAAAAGAGCATTAACAAACAAACAAACGGTTACTCACCTTTGTGAGCGGTTTTCTTGTTTCCATATGATAATCCATAACATCCCACGCATCCCAATAAAGAGGCACATCGTCAAAAATTACGAACTGATTTGCGAGTGATTCACTGGGAATTGCTTCGAACATTTCGCTATCACTGCCATTCCTACTCTCGTTTACGCCCAAAACCTTGACACTCGTTAGTTGACCATTCTAAAAGCTCATTCTTCAGCATCATACTACAACGACGACAAACTAACACGATTAATATAGACTAAGCCAAATGCTCTATTAGTATATGTGACTGCAATATGTCCGAATATAGTCAAGAAAAATAACGAAAATGAATTGGTTCATTTGCGCTTAGCTGTGAAGATAATCATACTGGTTTAGCTTATAAAGTTCTATACTTCATTCATCTACTTTTGCAAAAAAACAAGATCCCTCAGTGGAAAATATTTTTTCAAGAGATACGAGAACTTATCAAATTAAACATTCGGAAAAAAAGAAGAGGTAGCATAAATGATGGATAGCAGAAGCAAACCAACTTACTCAACTCTAACAACAGCGATCACACCATTTTATAATATACTAGAAGCGTATGCACAATCGTAAAATAAATCATTTACGAAACTTTTCTATATGATATAGCAGCCGCTTGCGCTAAGACATCAAACGAAGACATAAGAAGGCACAGAACGCATTTTGCGTCTAGGTTAACGAAGACAAATTTACCTGCCGCACAATAGCAACGCTTAAAATGGTGCTGAAGGTAATGACTCAACATTTCTCTATCTTCCCTCAAATCTTCACTAAAACTTTCGTCCTAAAATAGTTGCGATAATTCAATTCCACTCCACAATCATGCCGTGCTCATCTTTTTATGGCTCGTAATTTTGCTCAAGATCGCCTTCCGAAAGAAAAGATGAAACAGGGAATGAGGCTAGTTGACGCCGTCCAACTCAAAAAAATATAAAACGTCCTGAACCCACCGAGCACCAAAAGATGATTTGGACGACAAACCAGAAAATGAAAACAATTCGTCGAGACAGCCTCTGACAACAACTGAAGACCACCAAAGATCGAAGGATGCAGAGGCACAATGTCGCGAAATGTGAGTGACATTTTACAAGAACGTAGAAAATCGGTCTACAAAAGCAAACTAACAGTCAGATCAAAAAAATTAACCTTATTGAGTTTGGCGATTAAGAAATGATTTTGCAATATGAAGCCATCTTCCTCCTCAGTGGCGATCGGCTGTTTGCTGAGTTCGATCTTCAGCGATTTCAGTTCGTTCATCGGCGTTACCGAAAACGGTGCCAGCTGAAGCAGTCTATTGTTGTGGAAGAACGTTCGAATCCAACCACAACTGTTTACTACCCATTTGTTTGGCGACAACGGTTCATTTTCCGAAATTCCACTACCTGCAAGTTGATATTAGTGACAACAACTTCCATAAAACAAGCAAAAGTGATCGGCTTATCGCTTGACCACTGCACTGTATTTTAGGACAAAAAAGCTCAAGCATAATTACCAAAACCTTCCTGTGTAATCTTTCAGTGATCCTACTTGTCACTTGTCCTATACTTTTACTGACGAGAACCGAGGGGTGGCAATCTATTGGTAAACAATTTAGGGTTTGTCTATCGAGCAAATATTGAGGATGTGTACTACTCCTTCGGAAAAGCTCATCAACCAAGTGCTCATTCTCCTCATGCCTTTCTAGAATAACTTTGTCCAGCGCTTGTAACTTAATTAAAAGAACCCATTCCCATGTGAGGACTGTCACGATACCGCTGGCGGCTTTTCGGACACTCCTTTTTCGAAGCTGCAATGAAATCAACATGCCCGCATTAGTTGAAGTGACGCGAAATATTTCTTTAAAGAAAAAAGATTACTTTCAAGTCACATGGGCTTCCACCTCTCACCACCCACCTCATATCACCGCTCCATAAATAAGTGCAAGATCACTGCAGCACAAAAACTCGCCAATCATCTTCAATCCTTTTCCCTTGTCGATAGTAAGTTCATCTAGCAATCGTTTATAAATAAGCATTGCATCTTCAACAACTTCTTTAATGCACGTTCCCGGAAGCACGTCGTGGAACTGATTCAGAAGAAACCTTTTCCATTCATCGCTCAGCGACCTTCCACGTCCCAATTCGATACGTGCGATCGTCTAAATCACTCGATTCACGTACATAGGGACTAAGGTTTCTACAATCATGGCAAATAAGGGTCACTGTAGCAAGAACAACCTCTCGAAATTTCTGAAACAAAAAAATGTACCACTAGTTCTCTTCAAAAGTCCCTCTAACTCAAAGTGAACACAGTATAGGTGACTTGCATGACATCAGTTTTCATAAATTACTCGAGTGAGTCGGATCCATATTTTAGGGAAAAATGCTTCCGATTACTCGAGCGAGTCGGATCCATATTTTAGGGAAAAATGCTTCCGATATCACTAAGAAACTTTTGATCACCGATCCTGCCGCATGAATAACTGCCGATATTTCCGAAAGACACCACCGATTCCTCCACAAATTCGTTTGTGCATTGAAAGAGCAATCACGTGATCTATCCCTAACTCAGTCATCGAGGAAACCTCTGAATGCGAAAAGCCTTTTGATTATTAAGCTCTTATCATTGCTGGCAACTGCCATTTTAGGCGATCACTACACTATTTACTGCAATGCTAAACACTTAGCAACTCCTTCAATGACTACAACATGGAGGTGAACAATGGTCGGAAGGATCTTCACTGCAAACCGATTAACTCAATTTTTAAAAAAACTTACAGTAGTCCTAAATTATTTATTAAACAAAATTTAAAAAAATCACGAGTAAACCGCGCTAAAATATACAATTTGGAGATGCCCGAAAATGTGAAAAGAAAAAAATCTGAAGACGCGCAGGCAGTTTTTGAAAACTGCAGCATGGCATCCGACTACAACGAATCTTGTTTGAAGTTCAGAAATTGAGTCTGCACATCCGATAAAACAATTTTTATTCAGAAACCGAAAACAAAAAACTATCCAGCATTAACCACTATGAATGAGGAGAAACTAATAAACGAATGACCTGTAGAAATTCATGATCCCTTAGAATGCCTTCGATAAGGCGATTCATCTTTTTGATCATCGATTGTGTTGTATAGGTGGCGTTATGCAATTCCAAATATAATTCACCTCTCCATTCGCATAAATTATCGCTGTCCTTCTCCAGCTAAACAAACCGATCATTTATTTTGATTTCGTCATTCATCGAAATCGCCTCGATTGTTTTTATTGTGTTGTGTTGTCAGTGTTATGTGAAACACTTAATCAGCGTCAACGTATCATCATCATTCGTTGTCCTTTTCAATATCAACAAATTCAAGCCATCCCAGATCGGTGGTTTACAGGATGATAAACCTCGTCGAAATAAAACGGTACGTCAAAAGTTACCAGGCACTATGAACGGCATTAAAAAAACAAGACTAATGAGTGGAATTAAATTTCGCATCGTGCTGATGAAACAGTCGCTGGAAAGATTTGCGATGGGTTAGTCGAAATTAGAAGAAAAAAGATGAGTCGTCAGCAAAGAATGTTGTGCTAAGCGACATAAAAATTTCGTACCATGCGGTACTTTATAAAAGTGCACATGGAAAGTATATTAGTAATTTTGTTGATTATCGTATTACGATTTTTTTTTCTTGAAACCTGATCTATAAACATTGCAACTTCTTTTAGACACTGTATCTTCTTTTATGAGAAAACTGATGATTCTTCGATGAAACCCCCCTTATTTCTCCTCTCCTTCTCTCGCTGTCTCTCTTTCCTCCCCTCCTCCTCCTCCTCCTCCTCCCCCCTACCCCTCACCCCTCCATCCTGCGCTCAACTAGACAGTTAGAAATGTTCGGCTTATAATAAGTAATAAGGACGGCATCTTTAATCAACGAAGGGTGACCAAAAAAAACGAAAGCATAACAGTTCAATAATTTCTCACTGAACTTTTAAAATTAGGAAAACGGCTAATACTGATAAGCCATTTTTTGGTTCACAATACAGATGTGTAAATTTTCTCGCTATTCATACTCAACCATCATAGCCCGCTCATTGGATATGTCAGAGCTGGCTATCTTCTACATTTATCTCACTTCAGTAAAAGTGTTGTGCTAAAAGGGTTGCGAAAAAAAATTAGGAGTGCGCTAATTACCTCGTCAAAAAACTCGTTGGGTGTAGCATGACGTACTTTCGGAACACCATCACAATCCGCTAAACGTTCCGCTCTCTTTAGCATAATCTCGTCAGGACCTCCTCCACCATCGCCATGTCCATATAACATCATCGCTACTTTAGAGCGTCCATGATCCGAGAAGTTCGACATCGATTCGAGACACTCGTTCACAGTTATCTGCAAAATTTGGAAAATCAATAAATCAATAAATTGGAAAACGACTTGTCACATGAGAACAATTAAATTTGATAAAAGTTCAATTATAGTTCTTTAAATAACATCATTGATAGACTGCACAAACGACCCTTAATGGTGTGAAAACTATCCGAATAGCAACGCATAAATGATCTTAACACATCCCGAGTTCGTCGACTTGCTTGCCATGTCAACCTTCAAGTGCATTGCTGTTCGATCGCATTTCTTCTCTTTCGCCTCCCTCCCTCCCTCGGGCTGTGACTTCCGAATTTCCATTCTTGGTTCATCGGAGGAGAGGATAGGCGGAGAATAGAATCGGAAGGCATGCGCTGGGCTGCGCAAAGAAGATATATAAAGCAAAAATCAGCAACGTAACTCATCTGACGTCATTTCTAACCTGGTTAAAAACAGGTAGTCATTGAACGTTCTAGAAAAACAATTACATGAAACTCAAAACCACCTTTCTTATGCTTCATCATCCAAATTCGTCAAAGCCGGTCGGAAACTAACTTGAGATGGAGGAATCCAAGGGGATCGAATTTGAAGAATGGAAAAATTGGAATTTCACGATTTGAAAAAAGTCGTCTAAAACAAAGACAATCATTCAAAAAAAAATTCCACTCATTTTCATATACCCATTATTTCAAAATCATCACCACCCCCCCCCCCCTCGGAAATCATACGAAATTTATAATCCTTAAGAAAGTTAATGGCAAAATAAAGAATGAATGGCACGCCTGAGCAACATAGTGATGGGGTGGAAAGTGCGCTAGCACACTGCTACCATCGATGCCGAACCAGCGAAATGAATGATGAGGAAATTTGTTGACCAATGACCAGCTCATCTTCTGCGTTACGAAGTAACACATCCCACAATGCCTCATTAGTTGTGGCAATTGCGCCGAATAGCCGAACGTATCAGGTAGCCAAAAAATATTTGAATAGCTGTAAATGGAAACACTCAATGAAAAAGTGAATGTAAGATTAGGCGAAATGAAAAACTTAAAATTTGTCATATTTTCGGAAAAATAATCACTGATTTCTTAACTTCTCAAACAGATTTTTGTACAGTTTTTGCCCCTCTTCACACTATTTCTTTTCTAAGGTTCAGAATAACCTGAAAAATCTTTAGGCACAAAAAGTGGATTGTTGTTTGTATGTGCTAAAATCCACTGTGATTCGTGAGCTCCCTTCGACATGAATCATTTCTCTTTTAGCAACGGAAGCCGCCCAAAGGATAGAGATAGGGTTCACTGGAAGTGCAATTAGATGGCAAAACAGTTCCAAAAAAGAACCTGAGCAAATCATCCCAGTCCGCTCAATCACAATTCCAAATCTAATTATAAAGCAATTAGATTCCAAGGTTCCGCGAATCTCGTCAGTGAACCCTATCCTATATAAAATCGAAACTACCGTAGCTCAGAATAGCACTACCTCCCGTAATTAATAAATTCCAGTGTTCTATCCATCTCCGCTCAAAAAGTAAAATGTGGACAAGTTTTAAAGAAACTCCCATCTACAAGCTCATTGCTTGCATATATTCGCACAGAAATGACGCACTTGCCGAACATCTTTTTGAACTCCCTCTGTCCGTATAGCAACTGCCGTATCACACTCTCACCATTTGGCATATTGCCATCCATTTCCACCCACGATCCGCCTACTCCAACCAACTTTCCGTCCATTGCTCGATCTTGCATATCTTCATAGAGACTCGGGTACTGCTCCCTCAGCCAAACTAGCTGCAATAAAAGCTTGCCACATTTACTAGTAAACAATGAGGCGAGAAAAATTTGCAACTTTGGTTTTCAGACTACCAAATTTTCGGTACAAGACATCAAGAAAATAATATCCCCTATAGCTGACCACATCAAAACCCGCCACACTACTTTTATAAATACCTATAGCCTTTCAAATACCTAAAACTTGCTATGCTCAGTGGTCAAAAACCCCGAGTGTACGCCAACCGCTTTGCCTTTTCTTAGCTTCATAGCAAATATATTGTTCTAAAATGTCCTGCCACTTCCAAAAAAAACCTCAAACCTGCTGTGCTTGAGAAACGGCGAACGTCATTTTTGAATTGTTTTCCATAAGCGATAAAGTGGTGGCCCAACTTCGTGCACATTTACGTTTCGTTTCCTCAAAACTGTAAACAGGATATGCTTCAAAAGTTTCAACAATCGTGTTAAGAAAGCATCTTTAAAAAAGCCAACGGTTCGAATACTATCGGTAAACAAACCTTTCTATTTAGAGCCCCAGTTTTAATCTAATCTTGTTCGATGCAGCCGTCCTTGAAGGACGGAAATGGAAGTTCTCAGTCTATTAAAACACTGTTCAGAAGTGTCGACCAACATAATGTTATCGGTTTTTATGCTGATTTTTCGGCGGTCAAATTCAAAAGCTGTATAGATATCATAAGTATCAAACCTAACAGAAAAACAATCTGTTGATTTCAACTACAGGAAATCAAATCTAAAAATAAAATCTGATATCCATTTACTACTGCAAAACTCAGCGAAACAGCAATTACGCCTCGTCAACATTTTCTATGATTCTCATCACAAAACTAGCAAATATTCATCAGTAATTAATATGTTGCAATA
The DNA here is from genome assembly GCA_000803305.1 of Toxocara canis. Classification (NCBI taxonomy): domain Eukaryota; kingdom Metazoa; phylum Nematoda; class Chromadorea; order Rhabditida; family Toxocaridae; genus Toxocara; species Toxocara canis. Next base: position 190,220 of record JPKZ01000756.1, read on the forward strand.
AAATCGCTTTCAGTCCGGTTCAAAACGAAAAGCTGTGGCCTGAAGCGGCGCTTTCCGCAGAACTATAATTTACCTGTCGTTAATAATGATCCATCTTTCACAAGATGCAACTGAGAAGCAGCATTTTTGTCAATGATCATAACTGTTAAAGTGCACGATCATCGATAAGGTATGATACATAAGAACAATTAATGATGTTAGCTAACCGCCAAAGCCATGCGGTATCGATGTGACAGTTACCAATGGCGTACAGTGTCATTTGGCTAGCACCATTCGCTTGCCTGAAGAATTGCATCGCTTGTTCGTGACACTTCTTTCTCGACTCTAACGAAAAGTTGGAACTAATCAACCGGTTGATCTAAACAAACTGATTGAAATAAGGCAATAATCGATCATCGTTACAATATAATGACCACAGCAAACCCTACTAAATGCTAAAATTGTTGCGTACTTCGTATGTCCACACAAATTCGGCTACTATTACTTCTCTTCACTTTCAGAAAGCAAACATCGGTGATTTGATAGCAAAGATACTGTAGTATTCCGAATAAAGCTTCTCTCGAATAAATCGCCTCTCTCTACAGCACGGAGAAAAAAACGCTTCTCTTCGGTGTGGCTCATTCTCAATTTGAAAATGGCCAAACTAAAAACATCACCAGCAGAAATAGTAAAAAGCAGGCTCCCCTCCTGTTCTCTATTCAACATTACACATTTGTTGTCCAAATGATATCTGTCCATAACAACAGTCTTTAGATCAAATACTATTATACTTGTGATTTGAGAGCGAAATCAAGCTAACCATATCGTTAGCGGTATAGAGTGCTTCATAACGTCTCGCACCTTCTTTTGGTAACAGTTTTGCCATTTCAAGCATCAGCTCAAAATCAACAAGTAGCTCTTCGACTAGTCGGTTATATTCGGTGACCTCTGCAAGGCGTATCTGAAAACAATTTCGATTATCGTTGCTCAGAATGAACGATAGTAACAGTTCAGCAGTCGAAATTGAATGAGACAGTAAGAGTGCATATGGACCACGCTGTAGAGTATCTTAATATTAGATAGCACTGCATGTGAAGAGCGCGAGAAAGCGATACGTTTTGCTACGGGCGGTCCTTCATATGTACGCCTACTTAACTGCTATCGAAGTAAACAAACAGCGCAAACGAATTGCTAGATCTTACCTGAAACATTCTGTCGAGTTTAGCCGGCCTTATCTGTCCGCCATTACCGTCACCATTCCGCTCGTTCGCGGACGCCTCGATAAAAACACGCTGCACTAATAACGTCGAAGAAATCCGCACACCTATTCGACCGAAATCCGGAGATAATCCTATAAACCAAGTTAACCTTCAACAATTTTCAGTAATTTTTGCTTATTTATATAGTTTTGCTCCAACTGGTGGGTACGCCTACTTCGTCACAGAATTACTTACGAGCAACAGTAGCGGTTTTGCTCCAACTGGTGCGTACGCCCACTTCGTCACAGAATTACTTACGAGCAACAGTAGCGGCAACCGTCGTCGCAGGAGAGGGAGAGAGAGAGAGAGCGAGAGTAAACATAGATCAGAAGTGCAATAAAAGTAGAACGGTACAAAGAGGGTATAAGATACAGAAAAGCTCAGAACGTGAAGTACATAGAAAAAAGAGAAAAATAACGCACACAGCCTCGTTTGGCGATATTAGGGGCAGATATTTTTGAGCAAAAACTCTCCTGCAGAATTTTTCAGACCAGGTAGAACGATATTTCGGAATGAATTTGTTCATATTTTAACCGCATCATTATAGAAGAAGGTTGTTTAAAGTAATCGTTGTTGAATTTACTTTTTAAAGTTAGATGGCTCAAATTTTTCCCACCTCTAGAGGTAATAAATAAGCCCAGCAAGTCAAATCGACCAATCTTTAGCCGTAAGCAGCGAATACTCTATGAAACTCACCACGCATCACAGATATTTCCCGACGCCATCTTTAGATAGCCAACTGCGTAATAATAGTAAAACGAAGCCACTAACGGACTGAGACGGCGCCAGGACACCAGATGCAGCTAAGACTTTTTGTGCCAGATCTGTTTTTCTAAAATTATTTTCAAACCCATGAACTTCCATTTTCACTACCTCTTGTGCGCAATCGAAGCAAGATGAGTGAAGCATGCCAAGGTCACGAACAAACACTGCTGTCGCCCTCAACAATGAGGACAACATTATCAGCTAAGCTGAAGCCATTAACGCGAACCTTGAGTCGGTCTGCCTTCCAAACCCCAAACCAGTGCCTCACAACCGGCATCGAATCGAAGCATCAGCTCCTTCTTGTTCCACCCATTTGGTATCTCAATATCGACTTGGAACCAGTGCGTTGACCATGTCGGACCGAACGTAAACCCTACGTCCACCGGTACACCTCAAACTATCAAACATTTGGCACATATCTGAAGAAAAGTACTGTCATTCAGATAAACAGCCGCAGCTTTACTCCGCTCCGCGTAGTTTAACGTTCGAATTTTGGTTGCACAGAATTAAATGTTCATTGTAGACAACCGAGACTCAGATGTTAAATGTATAGCAAGAAGATCGGACAACAACGGTATTTGACGATAGCTGTCTGATGAAGGAAACGATATAAAGGGAGGGTTTCCTCATGAACCTATCCCCTTTTCGTTTCACAGTACTCCAAACGATTTCAAGAACTGAACGAATAAATTAGAAAAGTTTGAGATCAAATTCACCTCCTTTTAGATAAATTGTACGCGGATGCTCCAGGGCACCACTATTTCAATCGAGCATACACATCATAATAATTGTACCAATTATCAAAGAATTATTTTAAAATTTAATCGCTTGGATGACGAATCGTCACATACCTCTTTTGGTGAGCTCCTCTACTGCTTTGTTAAATGATACGATCTGCTGACCGAAATCACAATGCTTTATCTTGACGGGCAACGATTTACCAAACAATCGTCCACGCAGATTACGGTCGAGAAAATGGTGTTCTGAGATGAATTTCTCGATACGTTCGAATGTTGTACGCTCATTTTTGAACAGCGGTGCTTTGTATAGGCATCGACTTTCATCGCTCATCGACACAACGTTCACAAGATGCCTTCTAACACCTGTAAAGACAAACACAACCTTCAAAAGAGTACTACCCAAAGATAATAACTGCCATTCATATGGTGAAATAGCTCCATTCACTACCCGTTAGGCGTCTAAGAATAAAAGTTTTTCTTATTTAATTCGTAGTCATATCGGAGAGTGAAAACCGCATTAGTACCAATGCATACATACGAGCAAGAGGGGGAAAAATTTTCTTTAAGAGTTTATAAAAGACAGTGAAAAACTTTCTTTAAGACTTTATATTTCTAGGATTTCTAGGATTTATATTTCTAGGATTTCTAGGATTTATATTTCTAGGATTTCTAGGATTTATATTTCTAGGATTTCTAGGATTTATATTTTTGAAAAAAATAGGATTTATATTTCTAGGATTTCTAGGATTTATATTTCTAGGATTTCTAGGATTTATATTTCTAGGATAAGATTAAAATTAAGATTTGAAAAAAATAGAAGAGTAGACGTTGGAAGTAAACTTTTAACTCCATTGGCTACAGGAACACTCTTCTATGGAACTAAGTATTTTCGCTGCCGCATTTATGATTTTTATTCATGAATCGATATAAAGAGTGGAAAAAAAAGTTTGCATCAATCAATACTCGAACAATGTTTCGATTTACACTCAAAATTCGCTAAAATTCACTTATTAGCAAAGCGAACATTTCTTACAAAAACGAATTACTTCTTTTCGTACAGAAACGATAGGTTGATGTGCTTTGATCGGCATGATGCCATCGATAAGACAAATATGCGTATAAACTATTTCCCATATAAGTAAATAAATCTCGGTTCAATAGCATACACTTTTATATGAACATAGAGAATGAATTTATGTAAATGTGCTGAAATGGCCAACAATCGCATTGAAGTTTGAAACTTTTTAGTTCAAATTAAAATGTAAAAATTTGCCCATTTGGGGAAAGCGATACGACGAAAATAAAACCCGAGAATCGTACCGGAAACTAATTTTCGTCCTTTCATTAATCAATTCACGTAACGCATTTGCATATTTTATTGTTAGCAAACGTATTTTGTCGACCGTCCCGGCTAATGCGTCATTCAAAAATAGAAAATATTTTCGCATAGCTACGATCTCCCCCTCCCCTCCTCTGTCGACTTTGATTCGAACTGTTTTTTACCGCCCCTAAATCCCCAAAAATAATTTCAATTTTTCACACGCTCCAAACCATCCACTCAAAAAAAAAGTGAATAAAATCACGTCAAATGCAACCTTTGCTCAAATCTTTATAAGGCTGTGAAAAAAAAGAATTATACCGCTTTAATGTGTGGCAGCTGCTTCGAGTGAAAGGCGGGAATTTGCACAGTTCAGATTTGATTGTGATATCGTCTTAAACTTACTGTTTAATGGCAACGCTGGTAGTTTTTGAGCAGGGTTCGGCGGGGAGTGGGGGGAGGGGGGTTTGTGCGGAGCGAGACTGTTGCTGTTTGCTCGTTCGTTCAGCTTTCTTTTTTATGTTTATGAACATTTGCAGCGTTTGGATGTGCATTAAAAGCAGTGTCACGGTCTAAGCAGTTACTCTTTATCGAATGATTATGCCTACTTTTAATTTGATTAAGGAATCTGCGATTACTATCATGTCAACTCTTCCAACGGTCAACGAATGCGTAAACTTGAATGAAGAAAATCTCAGTTGGTTCTATGGCGCAAAAAAGGTGAAAAAATCGGATAAGGATCGTGCAAGTAAAAGCGATACTAACGGAGTTTGTGATGCCGCAGAAGGAGCTTCAGAACGTTCGATGACAATCGTTTGTTTTTCATTTTCTAAGTTAAATTTATTTCACTGTAAAGTCTATTCCTTCAGGCGGAATAAGCAATGATCGGAATATGAAAATCAAATAAACAGAAACGAATTGCCGGTGAGCCGATGGTCGAGTTATTTGTTGGTTGCATTTTCAGTCTTTAATTTCATATCGACTGAAATTAATTTCATACTTTCCTCACATGAACCGCTTAAGAACTAACAATTTCACCTTAATGAAACATTTGATTTTAGGGGCTTCTGGTTGGGTATCAGATGAACCTTGCATAAATTGGAGAAAGGGGGCTCAGTAGTAGTCGTTCTCACAGCATCTACTTTACCGTAATCTTGAAAATATAGCCACTGTTTTTTGTCAAGCGTCAATAGTGCAACTGATCTCAGTGGCATAAGTAATGGGGAATCATGCATATAGACATCCTTTGTCTCGTATGATGGTAATTACGAATAACGGTAATGAAATCTCTGACAAGTTTGTTTACGTTGGAGCTGTGGGGCTGTTTATAATCGGCTACAAATCCTGCCTTTCAGGGGGAAACGAAGCAGACAAGATTTAGTTTATTCGAAGAATCATTGGGTTGCTTTAAAGTGTTCTGGCGGCAACGTGACGCATTGACGAAGAGGAATGAAGAAGGTCCGCAGTCGCGAGTTTTCTCTTTCGAGCATGCTCTATCTAATTCGGGTAAGTAGGCCGAAATTGACGTTTACTTTCAGAACTTATTTGTAAATTAATGAGCTGATACGTCTTAGGTTTCTTTAAGTAAGAGATAAGGAACTTCTCCTTATGAATATAGTCAGCCAGCAATTTATGTGTGCTTGAGCGCTTAAGTAGGCTAACATCTATTTGATTGTATGATTGGATTTTGCACTAATCGTTTTGCAAATTAAAACATACTTTGCAAATGGAGCTCGAGCTTGCGGCTTTCGCTTTCGGGGTGGATGTAGAATTCCCACTGTCGAAATACAGAATTAATTGCAGGGTTCGAATACCACTTGGGACTATAATTTTGACTTGCCATCATATAGTATGCACAGTGTTTTAATAGTATTTGAAGAACGAGCGCGTTAAAAGTGCTAAATGGATAAAACCATAAAACCAGGATGTTTTTGTGAGAGGTGATGGTTTAGCTGTTTGATCAAGTACCCTCCTCTACATTACAGTCGATCGTGGACTAAATAAAAAATCGTGTGCTTCACTTCGTCGGTTTTGTTGATTATAACGCCCATATGCAGTATGATCATTGAAGGAGGTATTGGAAAGAAATGAAATGTGTGCTTTAAAGGTCGTCGACGGTATTTGGTGTCAACAGTGGAGCGTTTTTGGAGATGGTATGAAAGTCGCGAGGATGCATCCTTCTATGAAATTATCATGAACGATTGCCCATCGCGACTCTATTTTGACTTGGAGTTCTATCGGGAATCGAATGCAGACGCTAATGAATCACAACTTATTAGCGCTTTTAACGATTGTGTTAAAGAAACACTTAATGAGGTGTTTCAAATCAAAATTAATCCTGATAAGGTCTGGTAAGGTTCTTTTTAAAATCTGCTATAAGTATTAACGGCTGCTTATCTTCTGTCGCATTGTCCTTACTCCCCATTGTTTTTGCAGTCCTCTCGTGGAACTGTTTTTACATGTTTTGGAAAGTAGTTGGATGTTGGTGAGATAAGCTGGTCGTCATGACCGCGCTTGAACACGTCGTTTCCATGGGTGTATGTATAACGGTAGTCGCCAAAAACTAAACGATGAGGAGAATCATTGTCATTCAACTGCAAAGGTTTCGCTGCAAGATACCATATGGATGTTTAAAATAAGGTTGTTGTAGTTTTTGACAAATTTCTTAAAATATTTTTGAATTCGGGCACCTGAGGACGTCCTTCAGCTTGCTATCTAAAGATCAGTTTTAAAATTTCGCACTTCCTCAACTTCATCATCGTTTAGCTAACGTCTTTCGCAATTATCATATTTTATGTGATTTCTTCGTAGATCACGGTGGGAATGCCCCTTATAGATTATTTGGTTTTTCGAGGCGGCCTTTCGTCATTTGCACATTCTGTGATTTTGCTTGAGTAAACGGTTATCATACGCAGAAACGTAGTTCATATTAGCGATATTACAAGTGAAATTGGAATTACTTATTATCACACGTAACATCTTTGTACGTACGAAGTGGGAGCTGGTAAGGGAGGTTATTATTTGAACTCCTTGATAGTTTAAATGAGCGATCAGCTGATTAGCACTTCAGGTGCACTGTTGCTTAATGTTTACTACTCATACGTAGTTTTTAAGATCTAGCGAGTATGCTGTTAAAGGATCACTGAGTAGCTAGCTTCATTATAGGTTATTCAATTTGGTGCATAATCCAGTTGAGACCTTAAACTTCGAAATCTGTGAAATCCTACAGCGTTAATTCATTTTTATTTGTAAAACCTAAACCTGTTTCTTTTTAAACAAAAAAAAAGTTATTCATTCGCATGCATTTGATTCTCGTCATTAAGACTTCATAGGCGTTTCAGGCGATGGTTGTGCTCGACGCGTCAACCAAGACCAAATTTAGCGAGCATGTGATCGTTCATTTGCCAGGTGGATGCCTTTTCCCATCGAATGTCTCTATGAAGAAATCGTTCATCGATGTTCTTGAAGCGAAAATGCATGATTCAAATCGCGGTATTGTTTGGAATAGAGACGCGACCAAGAAGACCACACTTTGTGATACTGCTGTTTATACGATGTACGTTGGCTTTTGTTTGTGTGTTTTTTTTGTTCATTCGCAATATAGGTATCTATTAGCGGCAATAAGGCTCTATTGTAAGCACAATTCATTCGTAAGGTATAGATAAGTCATTATACAGTTTATCAAAAAGTTGTTGACAAGTTGCTATGTCGTATAAAGCAGAGCATCTTTTTTAATTCTCTGCTTACTGGACTTTACAGAACACGCACTATGCAAGCACTTTTTAGTTTCTCGAATAATTTGATCACGTAATTATTAATAGGTGCTTTCATGTGGGGTAAGGCTGCAACTAATTGCATGAACTATTTGGTCTTATAAAGCACCGGATAATTAAAGTTCATTTGGAGGGGGCAACGAGTTCACAAATGCACCGGCTCGTCATACCTCATGCCCTTCCAGCTTCAATCTCTGCAAAATTTTAGGCAAGTCTCCAAGATATCATTTTTTCCTTCACTGCACTTCTCAGCTGGACAGCGATAGGGAGATGTCACTACATGAACGAAACGTTCAGAATTCTTGAGCTCTATATATATATATATATATATATATATATATATATATATATAGAGATATATATATATATATGCAAAGGGATGCAAAGGCAGCTGTAATTTCATCGATTCCCCTATCGATGCAGCTGACAACCATGCCCATGCAGCATTGTTTTGACCAGTTTCTGAATGCTTGATGGTCAGTCTGCTGACGATCCCTTGGGAAACCAGCCGGAGATCGAACCCAGGTCTTCTCGCGTACGGAGCGGGAGCTCTATCACTGAGCTGCTGTCACCCACATATATGTTTATATACGTATATATTTATTCATTTATTTCTTTATTTATCGATATTTTCGTGGCACCTGCAACATCGACACAGCATGGCGACCACCACCCCTCATCAGCAGTGCAAAATAGATGCATGTGTAACCCGGCGTGCTGCCTTTCTGATTTTATGATTTCACCAGCGTATTTGCTGTGCACGCATTTTGAATGATATGGAATTTAAAATGAACTTTTGCAATATACTTGAATCAAGGTTACTTGTTGGCTTTATGTTGCTTTGCTTATTAAATCAGTAACTAGATCTGTTAAATCAATTTGTTGTTGCTTTTTTTTATCAGTAACATTTTTTATATCAGTAACACCTTATCAGTTAAATTTTTATCAGTTAAATCTTTTTATAATTAGATCACTATCTGTTGTTGCTTTTTTTATCAGTAACATCTTTCTAGATCAGTAACGTCTTATCAGTTAAATTTTTATCAGTTAAATCTTCTTCAACATCTGTTGCTTTTTTTCTGAATCGCGTACATCTTTTTTCTCTTTAAGTTGTTTTCTCTTTTGGCAGGAATCGTAATTTTCGTCTTTATTTATCGTCGAAATTGGGCAAAAACAATCCGCTGATATTATCGAAACGTTGCCGCTATTATCAGAAGAATTTATCAAAAGTTCCAAAGAAGCAGATATTTCTTGACTCTCTTGTAATTCCTTCATATGAAGTCAAAAGTACGAATGTGCTTGAGACGTTATCACTGAACAGCGGCTCTATTGAACGCAACTTGCATCCGATCGTTTTGGATATCCCAGGTATATCTTTAATAGCACAATATTTATCTTTGTTTTTTCTGACTAGATAACTGTTTATTATTTTTAGTGAACTGAAGTAGGATATAGTATTTCTAATAAAATCTACATTAAACCAGTTGTTGGGTGCGAGTCGGTCGCACACATATGCGGTCGATATTGCCGATCCGTTTTTCAACCAAAATTACTTTGATAGTCTACTTAATGCAGGTTAAGCATATTCTTATATCCTGAAGTTCCCTTCCACAGAATTATTCTACTATGGGTTCTTTCTTAGTGAAAACGTCTGATTACGTTCTTGCATTATATTTTGAGTATGTAAAGATTTAGTTGTATTATTTCTTCTAGCGATCGCACGAGTGCCTGGAATTATCTTTTTATCAGGTATCATTTAAAGCGCTCGGGCATCTTTCTGTTTTGTTCATCAAAATCAATTCTTCGAATTTATTAATGGTAAAAGGTAATCTGAAAATGCAGAGTAATGTGAGCTTTTATTAAGCGACTTTAATGCAATTCGATTAGTCCTTTTATTTTTCTGGCAAATTATTTTCTTCAATTTTCAAGACGGAATTACAAATGAGTGTATGAAACATTTGCATGAAAGTTTTAGCCATTTATGGAGTTTAAAAAGTAATTTACACTCTAAGTTTGTATAACAGCGAATATAATCATTACCGATTTGATTTATTTGAATTACAGTTGACAATTCATCTAATTGTAATGGTAATTTCGTTGACTATATGAGCGGTCATGGATCAACGTCACCGTTTCCTATGCTTGACTATCACATTATCGCCATTAATCGGTTCGATTTTGTGTTTCTTACTCGTATAGTTCCCTCTGATTCAATTTTTCCGCTATGATCCAAACGTTTGGGAAGTGATAGTTTTTTTAATTTTGTTGTGATATTTGCACTTCGTTTTTTTGCTTTCATATCTTATAATTTTTTTCTTTTTTCCTGTTATTTATGAATTTCTAACATCCACGTTCTATTCTTTTTTTCTCATCGTTTTTCTTTTCTTTTTTTCTCTTTCTTGTTCATATATAACTTGAGCCCCATAGAAATTGTAGCTTGCGTTCGTGCGTTAACATCGCACATTTCTTATGAAGCAGTTTATTGTTTTGCATGAGCATTCAAAAAGTTTAAAAACTTGTTGGTAAAGTGGTTTTATTCATTGATCAAACTTTTTTAAGGTGATCAGCTTTTTTAAAAAATATTTGTCCTCTAAAAGCAAAATTTTTCAACGCTCTAGTTTAGTTTTTTTAATAAGAGGAGTCTTTGATTGCATGAATGGTACAATATGCTAATTTTAAGACGATGGCGAGAGGGTGTTTCAATTCGAATATGGAAAATGTCGAAAGATTCGATGGGACGCTCGCGAAGAATTACATATTATGTAAGGATAGAATATTAGTTACGTAGTATCTGCTTACTGTTCATTTACCATCTATTGACACTTGTTTGAGTGTGTGACGTTTTTGATGAGTTTTCGTCTTTCCGCATCTAGAAAATTTCGATTAACCAGTTCTTAATTCTTAACCAGTTGAATTTCAATTCGTAACCAGTTTTGGAAGGTACTTTTAATCGGAAAGGGGGAGAGCAATATTAGTAAAAAATTCGGGAGTTTTTTTTAAAGCAATCCATTCACTGGGCAGTTTAAAAGTACATGTTACAGTGTTTGCGCACCGCGCTACGCTCACTTATCATCTCTTGCTCCGCCTTTCATTTTTGAAGCTCTCAGTCGATGTCATATTTAGTGAGAGAAATGCTTAAGTCTGCAGAGTTGTCTCTAATATAATGCTTGCGAAATTTGGCTCCAAATCGGTCGTTGTAGGTTCCTGTTAGAGTGCATCGTTTACCGAATTTCCAGCGTGCGCTGAGTTATCTTGACTTTCTCCGCCAAAAACAAAATTTTTCTATGGTCGTAAATTTTATCCGTTCTCTTATTGCCCTCATCGCCCATCTACCGCCATCGTTTACTGCAGTTTTTGCGCGTATATCAATGTTTAACTCTCGGCGCGTATTAGTGGTAACAAGAAGAAGAGCATTACGAGCACGAGTGTTGATGTTGCTGAAAAGTGTATGTCTATGTGGAAATACTGCTTGTATGTCACCGATTGTGGTGTATATGAAATGTAAAGAATGGCGAAGAGTTGATATCTATTGCATTATTTGACATCCGTTGACAGTATCATTGTGTAAGTAATACTATTTGAATTCTGGACCGTCGTGTACATCGTCGACTAGCAGGAGCAGCCGCTTGAAAAAGAAATTAAATCTACATAGAGTATTCCATTAGAAATTTGATTTGTTGTTGTTATTAATTTTGATATTAATGCCTATCATTTGCCGTTGCGCTTTTCGATTTTTATCGGAATTAGTTTTTTTTTGTTCGTTTTTTTTTTCTTTATTTTTTCCCCCCCCCCCCCCACAGGTCAGTGTCTGGTATTTATTCTGATCACGTTTTAAAATGACAGTGTTTTAAGAAGTTGCTGAAGCATCACTATCCGAAGGTGTTCCATCAATGGAGTTGATGCGCTGTGATTCGACAATCGTACAGCTGAAGGAAGTGAAGGCGAATGAATGCAGCGCAGAAGCAGAGAGTAAGTTGGCTCTCATGAAGAGGAGGAGTGCCATATTCGAAAAGGCTCTGTTACTCGAAAACGTTGACTCGTTCTACGATGAAGATTTAGATGAACAATTGCTGGCCTTAGATGAACGCGAAAATTGTGATGCTCAAGTGCCAAAATGATTATTCTACGACTGATTAGTGCATAATTAGCATTTAATGTTGTCTATATTTAATGCATATAAAAACGAATTTTTGATATTCTTCGATGTTTTAGTTAGTTTAGGATATAAGTGAATTGTAGAAACAAAATGATAAATAGGAATCATGAATTAAGATCAGTAACTATGATAGGAATCAGTAACAGTTGGAAGGAAATAAGTGCATATTTGAAATGTTCATTAATGTTTAAATTCTGCTTAAATGTAACTGCAAAATGATTTACGAACTACTTCTGTTGGATAAAACACCGCTTTGTTTTAATCGAATAGAATCGTTCGAGGTTCGTTTTTTTAAAAATAATTTTAAGTTTATTGTGATAAAAAAAAGGGCCAATTCTGAACGAGCAACTTTTCCATCACGGTTAATGCAAAGCTACCGATAAAAATTAGGTTAGTCTGGATGATTCCAGTCGATAAATGAAGCGATGGATGCTTATAACCGATAAGGACTAAGGAGCGTTTTTTAAAATAAATTTTCAACATCCTTGATGATGACATGGTTAGTACACTTCATCAACTTTTTGTTAAAATTTTTTAGACTTTGTTTTGTTTTTTTTTTTTCAGATGAGACTTTAGATAATTTCAGATTAGACTTCGAATAAGCGTATTTGAATTGTTGATTGCTTAGGAATTTTTAGACGGGTAATTATTCTATTCTAATTACTCGTAAGTACGTGTTCTTTTATTCTTTTTTTATTTATGGGAGAAGTTTTGCGATACAACGTTTACGATTTTTATTATGCAGTGAAATATTTGTGGCACTACATTAGAGTTTATAGCCTATGATGATGTTTCGTGTAAGAACATTTGAAAACGTAATTCCCATTTTAAGATGCACTAAAGCCGCGGTGTAAAAATGGTTTCTAGTGTTAAATTTGATTTTATGTTGACAAACTGATATTTGATTTTTCTTGTTGTATTCATCTGATTTGAACTGATTTGAACCTATTTAATATTTTCACGACCAAACTTATTACATATTTTATGCTCATTTAATTTATGAAAAGTTTTAATTTTTTTCGTTTCTATTCCATTTCTGCTTAAATTATCCATTGCTTTTCATTGTTTCAAGCGAAACGATTTCTGATTATCGTACGCGAAACTCCAACAAAATAATTTTTATGGAGAATTTGAAAGTACCTTTTTTTATGAAATTCATATGCTAAGGGGATCCTATAGAAGTCAATATACAAAACGGGTTTTCATAGATATATTGTAGCTGTAGATTTGAGGAAAACAAAACGATGTTCATTTCTTTTGTTTTGGAAATGCGAAAGCTTTACGTGTATACGATCATACATACAGGCTGACACTTCTGCTATAAAGCTTTGTTCACTTATAAACCACGGCACAACAATGTCTCCTGTTGTATAATGTCGACTTAATATCAGTAATAAGAGAATGGCAACACACTGTACTTTTTCGTTCGGGTTGGCATTTTAAAAAATCTCTTTGCTGTCCTGAAGGCTTCTTGTACATATTTTACCTGTTCTTGTACTTGTACATATTTATGATATGAAACGCGAGTAGACATATTTTATACGAAGCACAACTTTACGATGCTAAGTTAAGCATTAAACGAGATCATAGAACATGGATGTGTTGTGTGGTCGTCGGTCGTGTTTTTCGTTCTGTTGGATAAATAAGGAACATTGAAAGCAGTGAACCGTCCATTAAGAAAAATGTCGTATTGGCTAACTGAAATTTAATTAAAATCGTATTCTTCATTCTAAGACATAATTTTAAAAAAAGTGTCATTTAATGATCCACCGTTGCCATTCATTTTTTTTGTCGCCACATTTCTCAATTTTCTTTTGCAGTTGAATCACCGTGAAGTAACAGAAGTAATATTTATCACCCCTCGTTATCTTGAGTGAAGCCCCCAGGGTTATAAAGTTCACATTTCTGTTAAGGGAAGAAGATTCGTGCACTATGTCCATCCGCAGCCGTTTTTCTTCACGATCTAGTGAGTGATGTTTAGCATGGGGATCCGTAACATTGCTGGACTGTGCTGATAGGAGAAGCTGTTTTTTTTGGTTTTCAGAAGAGGAAGTGAATTCTTGTGAGTAATGCGCTGATTGACTAAAATGATGTCTTATTTGTAGGTGATTTTTGAATGACGTGAAAATATACTTCAAGAATTTGGAAATCATAGTTCATCGTGAATTGAATTCATTCAATCTAGTCCCATCATTCCCCATCATTGGCGACTCCCTATTGCGCCTTTCGTTGTATTCCTTGCCACGATGTATTTGTCTTTCGCAGTAATTACCGGGATATAGCCGGTGTTCGGAAAAGTGACTTTTTTAACTATTCGAAAGGTTGTTTCTATCTCTTCCATTCTCCCTCCTTCCCCTCCCTTCCCTCCTCCACCCCCACCCTATTCTTCCCCCTGCTCGCTCACGCCGTTAACCTTGACGCAGTGGGAAGAATATGCGAAAGAAGTATGTTTTTGTCGACGTTTTTGAATTGTCTTGTTGATTCTATAAAAAAAGAACTCTCTAAATTTAAAGGATCACTTTTTCGATCGCTGTTTATGATATTGCCATTAGTGGGAAGAGCGTTTCTGAATTCGTCTAGTACATACGTCGACAACAAACAACGGTACACTTACAAGCATATAGAAGTCGTTGATGCCAATACTGTACACAATGGCATGCAACTCCATGATCCATGTGAACGCAACCGGTGCAAATGGAATAAAATCGATTACTTTTGTTTTGAAAGCTCGATACTGAAATAAATTCGTATAGATTTTATAAACATCTATTGGGCAAAGCTGCCGCAGCTTCAGTACTGGAAAGATTGGAAGCGCAGAAGAAAAAAACTTAACAGAAGTCAGAATTCTAGTTTTTGAAGTGGAAAAGTTTAATAGAAAACAATCTTTCGTTCAGCAATTCCTATAACTGAGACCTATCATATAGCAACGTTCATCTTACAGCGATTCTACTAAACCCTTCATCTTATTTAAATGCTGCTTTTAACTGTTGAGTGTGAGTCAGAAAGCAGATTCGACTGTATATCTTTCATAATTTCCAACGGTTCGGTAGAAGTTATCAGTAGAAGATTAGATACAGATTTTTGAATCCATCAACCAGCCATGAAAAATAAGGTTCTTTTTTTTGAAGAATTTTATTCCTGCATCGAGGATATCTGTTCTATATGATGAAAACTTTAGCAAAACAAACATGAACTAACTCACAATTAGATAAGGGCAAACCAGCGATCCAGCAATTTGTGATCCGGATGCGAAACGTCCGATAAGTATCTTACCATCCTCATGGGTAAGTGCTTCAACGTAGATAAACAAAGCGAACAAAAATAATACCAGGGAAAGCAATGCACGCATCAATCGCCTCTACAAATCAGCGCTTCTTGTACTACTTTCGAACCGATCCGCGCTTTCGAATATATTGACATGGATTTTGGGTTTGCAGTATACGCCATCAATCAAATTAGTGAATGCTTTCGTAAGCTACTGGAATCGGATACCCGAAAGATGTTCGTTGCACTTTCTAACTGATTGGGAAAAGTTTTTGCAGTTTTCATGATTCTTGAGGTGATTTGGGCAAAATAATATATGAAATTCGAAGTTTTGGAAAAAAAAACGTTTCGAGAAAACACAGAGGAAGAGATTTAACAATATTCAGCATGAACTTCTCGTTTCGATAAAAATGTTGGCATTATCCAAACAACTTTTCTTATCGCAGGACCCATGAATTTCG
>JPKZ01000756.1:236601-257186 GCA_000803305.1 Toxocara canis
AGGGGGCCCCCCCCCCCCCCCCCCCCCTCCGGATCACTTGCCCGAGTTTTGTTGCATTATAACTCATGAGCAGTTTAAAAAAATACAAAAAGGTTGATGATTTTCATTTCGTTTCTCCAAAAATTAATTTTGATCGATTTGAAAATAACAAAAGAAACAATCTCACAGCATGACGAAGGGTATTCTCGACGTTTTCGCTTTACGAACGTCTCGAGAAAGCTGAGCCTAGATGACGGTGACGATTTGATAGCCATTATTCGTTTCATTTGAGCATTTATTACGTCTCTCCAAACATCGTTTGCAATCTCCTAAAATCACTTATGCTGAATTACTCGAATACTCGAATACTAAAAAATACTCGAAATTAGAAATTATAAGCTGAAATTTATGCGATTTTAAAATTTCACTAACCCTTCCATTAGGAGTCGTTATGAATTCGATGTGAACAAATAAAACGTATGTTGGCGTTTTGAAATCAAACATTTCAGATTCATTCTGGTAAAAGTCGAACTTATTGCTGCTTCATTAGAGATATTTCCTTTTCTTGACACGTATATGATCTATTGTACTAGAAATTTGCTACTTATGAGAACGCCGATCTCGGTTTGGTTTGCAGTCCATTCTCAACGATCCTGCTCTACAGTTTTGTTCTATAAATTTCAACTCAGCCAAAACATTGTCCCCTCTCATTTTGTTTCCAACCACACAATAGGCAATAAAAAGAATTAAAGGATTGGAGCATTTGAATGAGGTCCAAATTCTATTGTATACCATTTGAAAGGAATTAATCTTAATAAATCTTAATGAAATTTAGAAAAAAAAAGAGATGTTAATAAAATATTGGTGAACTTTGAATTCGGTAACATCTTCGAGAGTTTCATAATTGGAGCATTTGAATGAGGTCCAAATTCTATTATATACCATTTGAAAGGAATTAATCCTAATAAATCTTAATGAAATTTAGAAAAAAAAGAGATGTTAATAAAATATTGGTGAACTTTGAATTCGGTAACATCTTCGAGAGTTTCATAGTAGAGACTGTTGATATCTCTATATAAACTGGCTGCAACAATCAACGATAGAACAATTGCGGCAAAGCATCCAGCAGACGCCAATCGGACCCACTGACGTGTCTCCATCACTGAACGATTAATGTCTTCACGATACGATTGTAACACTACTGTAACGTTTTTCGTTTACCAACCACAACGTACGCACTGCAACATCGGACAACTTAATACGGTTCACCACTAGTACTTCTTCATCACGAACCTCCCCGGCCCAGACAACCTAATTTATTTTTCAGGAATTCTTCCACTAGCTGCCGTTATCCTAAGCCTACTGATGTCGTTCTCAAACAGAAAATTATGCAAACAATAAAAAGTTTTTCAAGAAGTTTTTATTCGATAACAACAAGGATCGAGGGCATTCATATGATTGTTTGGGAAGGACAAGCGAGAGGGAAACCAAGGAGAGTTGGCTTAAGAGACAAAGAAAAGAACCAGTTGAAAAGTTAACGTGATTTACAAAAACGAGAGATATGATGCGATATGCGACGAAGAAAACAATGGAAGAAAAGATCTTTTTCGAAAAAGCTAATGATTAGCTGCAGTTTATTATTTTTGTTGCATTTCTTCTACGTATCGTTACAATCAAGGGCGATGAAGCTTAAATTTGTGCTCCTTGTCTACAAAAAAAGAAATAGCAAGAAATTTTAAGTACAGTGTTAAGGAAATTAAACCCCATCGAGCTGCTCAGTTAACGCAATCAATTCGTTTCGAATTGTTCAGCCTTTTATACGAGAACCCTCCATTAAATTTCGATATAAGGCGATTAAGAACACGATTTTTGAGATTAGATATTTCTTCAAGAAAAAAAAATTTCTTCTTTCCTTCTATTGAACAATAAATTTTGAATGAAAACTGTGCCATACAATGGGATGAATGTTATTTGCGTAGATTATTATCAAAATCTGGAAACGTACACTTGTGAAGATAAATGTTTCATTATCTCTCTAAATCAGCTTTCCATTACAAGCGATTTTTAATTTCATAAAATTGAAATGAAAAAATCAATAAGATTTTTAGTAATCGGTTTAGGTTTGAGCAATTTTGCAGTTTATATCGCCTATAGTTTCGAATTTTTTTTAAATCGATCAAGAGGATGTTTCATATCACACCTTTTTTGGAAAAAAAATTCGAAATAAACATAAACAAACAATTAAACAATTATTTTCACGTTATTCCAATTATCATTTACGAAAAAGCTATAGGAAATTCATGAAACGAAAGGAAATTCATAAAATGCATGACGAACATCCATACCCGAATATTACACATAAAACAATTCTCGTCATCAATGCAATGAATGTTCCACAAACTGGATACAGGAAATAATTTGATGCACTTAACGTTCACATCTAATAAATCCAAATACATAATAAAGAAAGTTGGTAATTAAGAAATCATTGAAGAACCAGTTTTTCATCGAATAGAGAGAGCTCACCGAGAAGAATCCGAAATTATTCACAACCAAAGAAGCATGGTTTGACGAAATACGTATACGATGATTATATGTGATTACATATCGCAATGCATTCGAAAAACGCAAATAAAAAATACTGATGCATTATTCACTACTAGTATAAAAGCAAGTAATAACTGAGAGTTGTAATGCGCATTCAAAGTATACGTTCGATAATGACGTTGTTCATGAGTGGAATTACTTTTTTCGCCGTTCTATGCATATTACTTGAAGTCGGTATGTTTGTTCCATTCATAAAGTATTTTGGATTATTCTAAATTTTAATCTAGATAGACAGCATTCAGAAATTTAGTGCACTGATGATAGGGAAAACTTCTGTTTTGTTTTGTTTTGTTTTGCTTTTTTTTTTTTGCGCAAATCAGTTTGCATGCATTCGATAAAGTAGCAGTAGCTTAATTGTCAGATAAAATTTTATTACTTCGCTACTTTTCGAAACAAAACAATACTCGGAGTATACGAGTAAGATCTATGCGGAATTGAGTTGTGAACAGTGCTGGTGTCATATGACATAATACTTAGGTACAGATATATATTTTTTACAATTTTTCAGTGCCATATATTAATCACTGCATTGCTTTAGCTATCATATGCTGCTAGATCGGCAACTGCATGAGTCAGTCTGAAAGTGATTTAATCGATAAGGTTTATGAATGAAAGCAGTAAATGATAGCCAATCCACGACTTAATTTTAAGACTTTATAACCACATAAATGCATATTGCGCGCTTTCCGTTTCATTAATAGATAATATCGTCAGTTGGCCACAAAAAAATACTAGCTACCTACGACATGATCGATCCAAATCAATTAATCAAAGGCCTATTGAGTCAATTTCGAAGGGCAGTCAAAGTTCTGCATCATGCTCTCTTAAACAGATCGCCGCTCTTTTTAGCTACCTTACGTGGTCTTCCATGTTTCCAAGTACGGCTGCCCCGACAAGAAAGTAACACCTCCCTATGAAAAAAACTTCAAGATTGCTTTCTGAAGTGTTTCTAGGTACTATTCCACTAGATGACGGGAAGTGCTCCTACAGCAAGTGTTTTAAATGACGTTTTAGAGGAGAGTATGAATTTATACAATGGGAACAAACAGTTCGTCAGATTGTGGTATTGTTGGCATTATATGAGTTTGATGGAAGGACATGATAAGGGAAGGGCTAGGCATGGTGATCCTGCAAACCGCACAAAGAGATGGCGGAGCCAGAGTTGTTCTTTAGCACATCATTCCGACATCGTTGGTACCACATTTACCAATGTTGATACCACAAGCAAACCGCCAAAGTTTGAAACGGGCTCGTGCAACCACAATGTAAAAGGACTTCCGGTGCATTTGGACCTTCTGGTGTGGTATATATGTAGGCATTAAAACCACACACGGGAATCATAACGAGTTATGAAGCTATTTTACCACCAGAAGATGTGGGTTGGTTGATGCACACGAATGTGCAATTTCTGAATATTTTTGCACATTTCTGAACTCTCGTCACGATCATAGGATCAAAACGGTTTGAGATGAACATTCAGTTCAGCGTCTTTTCTTGCAGGTGTTCACTCAAGCGTTTGGCCAGTCAGAGGCTACGACTACAGGAATGGATGGATGAATTCCCCATCAAACGGATGGGATGGTTCGTTGGGAAAAGGTTGGGGAAATAGAGCACAAAAAGACTGGGACAACACAGGTGAAAATGATGAAAGCCGTTGGATAGCGAAAATTTTCCAAGATGCACCTGGCAATAATTGGAATCGCCCAGTGGAACCTACAAGCTGGAGAAACCCTTCCGGCAGAACTTGGCGTTCTTCCACTATGAACAATTTTCACACTCCTTCGTTAGGGAGCTGGTTTGGTGCGCCTAAAAATGGTTGGGATTCTGCTTATGAAAACAACTGGGATAGGCTATCAGCAAGTGAACGACGACGCTTGCAAGGACCCGAACCCGAGTGGAATATGCCACCGAGAAACGGCTGGAGCAGTCGGACAACCGTTTTTCCACGAAGTTTTCACGGTAGCGATGATTGGAGGCGAGATAACGTGTGGCAACAAACCGATGGCTATCCAAACATATTCGCGTCTTGGCTGAAGCAAGCTTGAGTCGCGGATTTCTTCTTTTCTCTTTTATTTCAAAAGAGTATCGACTGCGTTGTGCTTTGCTATGAACAATAAACGAAATATCATGACAAGTGCACTTGACGATTACGAAAGACCTGACGACGGGCGATAAGTGGTTTTTTGATGAGAGTTCGTGTGCTTAGTTCAAAAAAAAAAAGAACTTTGCGGCCTACTTCAAAAGGTTAAAGGGACTTACATTCATATCTAACGAAAACCTTGCAGTGCGACGGCTCGTCACACAGAGTAGAGTCATCGCCTGGTATCCGAAAAGACCCGAGTTTGACCCCGGATCGTTAGCAGGCTGACCACCAGGCGACCCAAAATTGATCATAACGATCCATCAGAATTCGAAAAAAGGAGACAAGAACGTGTACGAAGCATGGAGACAACCATGAGAAAAAACATGTAAAACGCCAATTCGAAAATTTTAGGGTTTAGATATTGTCCGATTAGAAGGTCTACATTTCGCATGAGATTTCATTGCACTGTTGTATATTCGCTTTGAGTGAATCCAAATGAACGTAGCCCCCTTGACCCCGGATCGTTAGCAGGCTGACCACCAGGCGGCCCAAAATTGATCATAACGATCCATCAGAATTCGAAAAAGGAGACAAGAACGTGTACGAAGCATGGAGACAACCATGAGAAAAAACATGTAAAACGCCAATTCGAAAATTTTAGGGTTTAGATATTGTCCGATTAGAAGGTCTACATTTCGCTTGAGATTTCATTGCAGTGTTGTATATTCGCTTTAAGTGAATCCAAATGAACGTAGCCCCCAAATTCTTAGCGACGTATATTAACATTTTTAGTGTTTTGTCGACACTTTGGTTAAAAGAATTTTTTCACCCAAATCGTCATTTATAATAAGAAAACGAAAGAGCTTGATGAGTTAAATAGAGCAACACCAACAATCGACAATCGCATTCAGTAGTGTTTATCGAGCTTTTAAGCGTTCGTTCAAATCTCGTATAACAACTCAATGATTCATGACTTGTTTAAATGTTAAATGATATAATCCCATTCGTATAAAAAACGTAATCATTGTTCAAGAAAGATGTAGTAGGTTGTTGCTGAGAGTACTGAAGGAACCGCTTCCCGGCGGGTAGCTAAGAAGCCGCACTTTGTGCCCGGGAAGAAGAATACTCGTTCTAATGCGCGGATTCGCTTCGTTCACCCTCAACTCGGATATACAGCATTCACAAGACGCATGAATCGACTCAGCCCTCCTATGATCAGCCATCTTGTAGTCTTTCAAAAATAACACCAATTGCTTCAAAAACAATTCGAGCATCATCTTGCGGCTATTTCTCCGCGGGCAGCAGTCATTGCTTTCGTCACAGGCGTGTTTTTCGTTCTTTCAAGCAGTTCTTGTGCTGCGAACGTTTTTCTCCGCCTCAATCAATCGCGATTTTTTTGCCCACAACGTGATGAATTTTTAAGAAAAGAAGACAATCATTGCAGAGCCTTAGAGGTTAGGTTTTACAGGCAGTGCGTCTGACGTTTTCAATGCACTGTAATCGAAGCAACGAACGCGCGGAGAGGAGGAGGCTTTCGATAATTTAATGCGCGGATTCGCTTCGTTCACCCTCAACTCGGATATACAGCATTCACAAGACGCATGAATCGACTCAGCCCTCCTATGATCAACCATCTTGTAGTCTTTCAAAAATAACACCAATTGCTTTAAAAACAATTCGAGCATCATCTTGCGGCCATTTCTCTCGCGGGCAGCAGTCATTACTTTCGTCACAGGCGTGTTTTTCGTTCTTTCAAGCAGTTCTTGTGCTGCGAACGTTTTTCTCCGCCTCAATCAATCGCGATTTTTTTGCCCACAACGTGATGAATTTTTAAGAAAAGAAGACAATCATTGCAGAGCCTTAGAGGTTAGGTTTTACAGGCAGTGCGTCTGACGTTTTCAATGCACTGTAATCGAAGCAACGAACGCGCGGAGAGGAGGAGGCTTTCGATANGGGTTCTAGGACAAGGGGAGCGGTGTCGCGTGCTATGATCGCAAACTTTTTTATGAGGTGCATTCTTGCTTTTTGATAATATCAGCATGCATTAGCTTACTCCTGTTAAACCAGCGAATTTTATGCTTTGAAAGGAATGCTGCAAACTTGTTGCGAATATAGCATCCGGTTTTATTAACGCTGAAATAGCAACCAGTTTTTTTGTTGCGTCGACTGGTACGTTGCACAGCCATTTTTTTTTCGGTGACAGTGATCTAGCGAAGGTGTAGCTTGTCAGTCAGCACGCCGACAGTGTGGTGCCACCGGTTGCATCTCATTGCTCTTCATATTAGGTAAACGGAGAGTCGAATTCGAATGTTATAAGTCCATTCGATTACAAACGCTCTCTTTATATAAACTGCCATTTCTTTAGGGATTAGAGCATAGAATTACTTAAGTCATCCTGAACGTATACAATTTTTTGGAGATGCAAAAATTTGTAACCATGCTCACCCTGCTCGGAAGTACGTCCTTTTTAAATTTCACAAACGCTACAACAAAGACCAAATTACGTTTGCATTACCAAATAGTACCTATTTTATGACCTCGCCATATCCTAGGTCGGTTCTGTTACGTGAAAATGATTGAACTTTTGAAAAAAAAAAAGTCATATTCACTTCCGGAACATCGCTCCAAACATTCAAATACTCTCGTATACGCCGAGTTTATGCTGACAGTTGTTCTAGAACATAGCGTATTTCGCAGCTAAAAGTGACATATGCCTTCTGTGCAAAAGTATTGCAATGCTCTATAGTCCTTCCTCTTTCCACCTTCCCCCCCCCATCCTACCCTCTCCCCACTCCTCATCCGTCTCCGAAAAAAAATTGCACCATATTTATGATTGCGGCTACACATATACTAAAGGTGCAGCAAACTGCCATCAAAAATTCTGCAGGCATCTACGCGTCTGCAAAAGAAGCTGCACAGCCAAACTCGGCTCATCGGCATGCTCGTATTGATTGACTGAGTAGTAGTGCTTCGAGCGCATTACGTATTCGTTTAAATGAAGCGAGACATTGTGCGACGCAGCTCGCTTAGATGTGAGTGCTCGGTTTTGTCCTCGTATATTTATTACGTTTTTGACACTCATACGTTGTTATTCCCTATGGCTCTTAGGATCTCTATATGTTCCTCATTCCTTCATTTTTGTGACAACCTTTTATCCATTTAATTCCTTGAACTGAATTCCTTAAGAGGTACAACAATAACTAACTACCTTCCAAAAACGCTTTCCTTTCGAGTCATACATAAAGAACGAATAAGAGCCTGTAATTCTTGAGTGGCGCAACAGCTGAACACTTTCTGGGCAAGATGTAGTGTAGCATTTTGGCAATACTAAAATAACGTCTTACACAAATTTAAGATTGAAAAAGCCGTGCCAAAACTGCAGCAGAAATTTTTCGTACTGCATTTCCGTTCCAATCATAATTTTCAGGTTATCAAGTAAAAGAAGGGGCAAAAATTCGATTATGTCGTACATGAATCGTTCAAAATAAGTGTTATGCCATAACAGCCGTTTGTTTTGCGGCCAATAATATTTCGATATTTCTGAAGCAGAAATGCATATCGCATAAGTTTGTCATTTTGTTTATGTTTTGCGTCGTCTCATTCAAATTTGCGTAACATTTTGACATTTCGTCAGCGCTCTTCATTTTTTTAATGGATTGGTTGCCATCAACAATTTTGTCACCAACAATTTTATCATCCACAATTTTGTCACAAAAAAAAACAATGAATCGTATAAAAATATTGAAATGCACTTTGGCGCTTTGTCGCGGAGTTTGACAAGTGCAAATTCGTTGCGTTTTCAGAGACAGAGATTAAAACTTAGAGTCAGTTTGATCTTATTGCTCATGCGATTTTTGGCTTCATGTGAGAGTCAGTTCGGTCTTATTGCTCATGCGATTTTTGGCTTCCTCTGAGTTCGGTCTTATTGCTCATGCGATTTTTGGCTTCCTCTGAGAGTCAGTTCGGTCTTATTGCTCATGCGATTTTTGGCTTCCTTTGCATTCTAGGAATACCTCAGTTCAAAGTTTCATCATTACAAGTGGAAATCTGTTTCTCCCATGAGCAATCAGTCTGTCAGACATTTCCCTCAAAAATGTCGGTCGTTCACAGGTCATTGTCGTCCTTTCGTACAACTAACTACCTGAAGTGCAGACGAGCGACCTTTGATTTTCCAATCCCACGGTAATCCTCAAAATGACGAGAGCCTCTTGAAACCACTTACATCGAGAATTCAATAAGCATCTGTTGCTTGCAGCCTCATCAACAGACTGACTCTTCGATATGTTTGATAGCGTTATGGCTTTTGCAAACAAACTCAGTTTTAATTGTCTCTATGTGGTCCAACGCCAAGTTCTGACAATTTCCTTCCTGAATTTTAGTCAGCGACGTAAAAAAATCCTTTTTTTCGAAACACGAAGTGAATACATTTCACTTCGAATGTATGGTAAGGAATACCGACAATGAATGATTTCCTCATTGATGCAATCTTATATGGCAACAGAATTACCAGCGCTGTTAAATACTCATCGACCGTAAAAAAACATTTTCATTCATAAACAGCAGGCACAATTTCCCTTTATGCTCAACTTAGATTTACCGAACGAAGCACTTTAACACCAACATCATGACTGGTTGCCGTCAAGAAGATCAAACGTTCTTTACGCAGTGCTACCAGAAGAGACGAGACAGAGCGTTTTAGAAAATCACACGATTAAAAAACAAAAAGGTACGGAGTAGACGCAAATCAAAACTCGAGTCTGCGGCGTCGAATAAGTTAAGAATGGTCGTTGAGACAGTACGAAAATTGCGCATACAATATGCGCGTGTGTGTACGTGCGCGCGTGCGTGCGTGTCGGTGTGGTGTGTGTGTGGCGTGGTGCGGCGTGTGTAGTGCGTGTGTGATGTGTGTGTAGTTTGTGTGCGGTGTGTCTAGTGTGTGTGTGCGGTGTGGTTTGGTGGTGTGTGTAGTGTGTGTAGTGTGTGTGTGGTGTCGTGGTGCGCGCATGTAGTGTGTGTGTGTGATGGCGATGTGTGTGTGTGCTGTGGTGTGTGTATGCTGTGGTGTGTGGCGCGTATAGTGTGTGTGTGAGTGTAGCCTTTATGAGCGTGGCGTGGTACGGTGTCGTGGTGCGTGATGTGTATGTGTGATGTGTATGAGTGTGGTGTGGTGCGCTGTGGTGTGTTGTAGTGTGTGTAGTGTATGAGCGTGGTGTGGTGTGCTGTGGTGTGTTGTAGTGTGTGTAGTGTGTGAGTCTGTGGTGTGGGGTGACGGTGTGTGTGTGCTGCAGTGTGTGTGTGCTACGGTATGTGTGTGTGTGTGTGCGTGCCGTGGCATGTATGTGTGATGTGTATGAGTGTGCTGTGGTGTAGTGTGGCGTGATGGTGTGTGTGTATGCTGCGGTATGTGTCCTGCGGTGTGTATGCTATGGTGTGTATGTGACGTGTGTGCGCAGTGTGTGTGAGTGTGGTGTGGCGTGATGGTGTGTGTGTGTGCTGTAGTACGTGTGCTGCGGTGAGTGTGCCGCGGTGTGTATGCTGTGATGTGTGTACGCTGTGGTGTGCGCATAGTGTGCGTGTAATGTGTATGAGCGTGGTGTAGTGTGATGATGTGTGTATGTGCTGCAGTGTGTGTATGTGCTGTGGTGTGTGTATGTGTGCCGTGGTACGTGTTTGTGTGCTGTGACGTGCGTGTGCTGTGGTGTGTGTGAAGTGATATGTGCACGTGCGTTGGTGTGTGTACACTGTGGCGTGTGTAGTGTGTGCGTAGTATGTGTGAGTGTGTGGTGGGGTGTGATGGTTTGTTTGTGTGTTGTAGCGTGTTTATGTGCTATGGTGTGTGTATGCTGTGGTGTGTGTGTGTGATGTGATACGTGCACGTGCGTTGGTGTGTGTACCCTGTGGCGTGTGTAGTGTTTGTGTGTAGTATGTGTGAGTGTGTGGTGCGGTGTGATGGTTTGTTTGTGTGTTGTAGCGTGTTTATGTGCTATGGTGTGTGTATGCTGTGGTGTGTGTGTGTGCCTTGGTATGTGTGTGCGGTGGCGTGTGTGTGCTGTGGTGTGTGCGTGTGCTTTGGTGTGTGTGCTGTGGCGTATGTGTGCTGTGGTGTGTGTGTGCTGTCGTGTATGCGTTTGTGTGTGTGTCAGTAGAGGGTCTTATTGTAACGTGCTTTTGAATATAGGGCTAATATGCTTAGACGTTGGCTTAGCATCGCGAAACAGAATGTTTTTCTTCGGCGCGATGCTTAATTGCTGCTGCGATTCAAGCAGCTCGTATTGCTAATTGCTTCCTGACCAATCTTGTCCTTTTTATCATATCTAATCTCATCTTAATTTTCGCTCTTCTTCCGATCAAAGCTGCTGCTTAAACATTTTATATTCTGCGATTTATGGTGCTATCCATCTAAGGAAGTGCATGTTTTGTTGTATCGCTTCATGAAACCGTTTAATCCGCCTCAGGTGCGCTATGTCGTCTTGGTATAAGATAGAGCCTTATTTTATCGTGTTCGACTTTTGCAATATTCATTCCCTGATTGGCTATCCTTTCACTATTTTTTATAAAATGAATATTCTACTGTAATATCTACAGCAGACATCTACAGTAACAATCTAAATCTAGAATATATCTACTGAGCCGTAAAACAGACGTCAAAATATCGATAGCAGTTTTGTTTGACGTGCGCGATTTCTTGATCGGATTAAGAATACAAGCCTAGACGTCTTTAGCATTTTGTTTAATAAGACCGGCGTAAACAGCGTTTCTTTTAACCGTAATTGCAAACATCACGCTCTTAAGAAGGTGATTTTGGAAAACGTTGGTGAAATAAGTAAACTGTTTATCCTACACGAAGTTTCTGTTGATAAATATTGATACATACTGATGACACCATCCGACGTCCGAATCGGGCAGCATTTCTAAGGTTCGCTCGTTCGTGTGTGTGCTGTGGTGTGTGCGTGTGCTTTGGTGTGTGTGCTGTGGCGTATGTGTGCTGTAGTGTGTGTGTGCTGTCGTGTATGCGTTTGTGTGGGTGTCAGTAGAGGGTCTTATTGTAACGTGCTTTTGAATATATGGCTAATATGCTTAGACGTTGGCTTAGCATCGCGAAACAGAATGTTTTTCTTCGGCGCGATGCTTAATTGCTGCTGCGATTCAAGCAGCTCGTATTGCTAATTGCTTCCTGACCAATCTTGTCCTTTTTATCATATCTAATCTCATCTTAATTTTCGCTCTTCTTCCGATCAAAGCTGCTGCTTAAACATTTTATATTCTGCGATTTATGGTGCTATCCATCTAAGGAAGTGCATGTTTTGTTGTATCGCTTCATGAAACCGTTTAATCCGCCTCAGGTGCGCTATGTCGTCTTGGTATAAGATAGAGCCTTATTTTATCGTGTTCGACTTTTGCAATATTCATTCCCTGATTGGCTATCCTTTCACTATTTTTTATAAAATGAATATTCTACTGTAATATCTACAGCAGACATCTACAGTAACAATCTAAATCTAGAATATATCTACTGAGCCGTAAAACAGACGTCAAAATATCGATAACAGTTTTGTTTGACGTGCGCGATTTCTTGATCGGACTAAGAATACAAGCCTAGACGTCTTTAGCATTTTGTTTAATAAGACCGGCGTAAACAGCGTTTCTTTTAACCGTAATTGCAAACATCACGCTCTTAAGAAGGTGATTTTGGAAAACGTTGGTGAAATAAGTAAACTGTTTATCCTACACGAAGTTTCTGTTGATAAATATTGATACATACTGATGACACCATCCGACGTCCGAATCGGGCAGCATTTCTAAGGTTCGCTCGTTCATAGCCTGATTAATTAATCAGTTAACTAATTAATTAATTTATTTACTTAGTCAAAAAGCCTTTTTGTCTATCATTGCGAATGAGCGTCATACCGCTTCTACTACTGCACCGATTTAGCTATCGTCTGCAACCATTTCGCACTAGCTAGTTTGTCCCAGTCTATCACACCACTTTTTTGGGTGTTTCTTTTTTTTTTTTTTCTAAGTCTCTCTTGATTTTTTCGTATTACTCTTTATTTGGAGAGCCGGTTATTTGGCTCGATTATATGCAAAAACGAATTCACTCATAAAAACGTCGAATTGCTCTATTCTGTTTGCACCACTTTTTTGGGTGTTTCTTTTTTTTTCTAAGTCTCTCTTGATTTTTTCGTATTACTCTTTATTTGGAGAGCCGGTTATTTGGCTCGATTATATGCAAAAACGAATTCACACATAAAAACGTCGAATTGCTCTATTCTGTTTGTTTGTTAATATTGCGCAATTATGCTGAATATAAATAAAACCACAAAATGTGCAAAACCAAATAAAATTGCGAAATGCCTAAAACCAAATAAAATCACGAAATGCGCAAAACCAAATGAAATTACGAAATGCTTAAAATCAGCAGCCCTTTCATGGATCGTCATAAATTTTTCTTTGTTTTCGCTTAAACTAGGTTAAAGTCCCTAATTTTGCTTATATCTTCGATTATAATGCAATTTTTTAAAATATTAAGCAGTAGCAGAACTTTGCATTACCTCATTCAACAGCAGCTTCAATATAACATCCACCCTCCATTGGTATGTGCTTTTGCCGTTTAAAATACTGTAAGAATTTCTTTCGTCGCTGTGCTATAGTCGAACGAATCAGATTGTTGAATGCATGCTTTTTGTTATCTCTGCAGAATCTTTGACACTTCTTTTTTTTTTTAAAAATATTAAGCAGTAGCAGAACTTTGCATTACCTCATTCAACAGCAGCTTCAATATAACATCCACCCTCCATTGGTATGTGCTTTTGCCGTTTAAAATACTGTAAGAATTTCTTTCGTCGCTGTGCTATAGTCGAACGAATCAGATTGTTGAATGCATGCTTTTTGTTATCTCTGCAGAATCTTTGACACTTCACTTGTAACTCCAATAAGGTGATTTGTTATAATTGTTCACTTTGTTATAATAGTGTTATAACGTTATAATGTTATATTTCGTTATAACTAAGCACTTTTGTTACAATAGATCGATTCATCCGACGCGAAGTTTATGTGCTTCATTAAAAACTCCATATTCCGTTTTGCACAGATTTTTTTCGTTTTTTTTTCTGACAGTTTTTTTTGTCCGTTATAAAAATTTAACAAAGCGATACATTGATTAGCGTGGTTGGTGCTCATGTGTGCAGAGAAGAAATTGGGTACGTTAGTGTAATTGCGACCAAAAGCGTTGCACACAATTTCAAATAGTGTTCGTCTAATTCGCACCTATCTGGCGGGCCACTCGCTCGGCTTCAATCATCTGTCTCACTCTCTTTCGTCGTTTAAATGATACGTTACGTTAGTGTTTTAAGCGTTCGATGTGTTACATTAGTGATTTAAGCAATTAAACTACGCTACAAATGTTACGCTTTATGATTATGCTTAGAACTAATAAATTAATCGAATAGATTTATAACAATTATCGTGTTATAAATGTTCATATGGTCACTAGACAAATAAGTTTACGTTATATTTGCGTTATATTGAGCGTTTCGGAAAAATTCCAAACTGAACAACAACAATTAAATTATGATTTCGGTCGAAAGTATTCTCAATATGCTGAATCACATTTTTCATCGTCCTTGAACCGATAATGTGCATTTGTGGGCGTCTCATTGAAATTTTTTGTTTGCATGTGTTCCTATAAGTGCTCTTAAATCATGTACGCAACGATCATAAAATATCGTAATTGACATGAATATACCGCTTTATAAGGTACTTGGTACTTGTTGTTGGTTTAAGAAGTATCTAGCAATAATATTATTAACTGGTGAGCGCCACTTGCAAAAAATTCAATCACCCCTCGTTCTACATTTCCACACTTTATGCCCTCTGTTAGAATTGTGTAGAAGCAACGATGATAACAACAAATGTGTTAGAGACTATGTGCGCATTCCGACTATACAAATTTCATAACATCATGCAAATCTTTTTATTTTTTGCAAATGCAGCTTTGCAGTTGCGATGCCGCTTACGTGCGCAGAATTTTGCCAAATACTATTGAGGAAATAAATGAATTTATGAAGCGAAGAAAAGGCAAGGAATATAATCATAGCACCACAAGCTCAAACTTGGGTAGTTAATTTTAATTACTTTTAAAATTAATTCCCTAAGTTTGAGCAAGGAAAATAGTAATGAAATGAAAATAGCGTGCAATTTTAGTAGAGTATAAAGCAATCGTTATATTTTGCTCCCGATTCGACTTCGAAATTTAATTCGACATGTTGTGCGTCAATGAAATAATACGCTTTCTATGACGTTAAAACTTTCAACGAACATCGTTCAAAGTTCTCGTCGACTCATTGAAACCTCCAAAAAACTTTCAAATGCGATATGTATCATATTTGTATCATCTTTGTATTGTCATGAAGGTAGTCCTTGCCTATGGACTAAATAAAAGATTCGATTCGATTCGATTCGATTCGATTTGTAAGTTTGCGTAATAGTTGAGTCACTCTATTCAATCATCTGATTCATAAGATTGTTTAAAATAACACATCGACGCGACCTGTTGGCATTCTTTTCCTTTGTTTGATGTCTGGAAGGTTGCATAAATCGGAGCTAACGAAATTTGCAATGATGCTTTTTTTTCGATATTATACGACTTGTTTTTGCTGTCAGTATTATGACGAGTTTAAAATAACTTTAAAAAAATTTTCCTTTTGCAACTGTAAAAGATTTTTCCACTTTGCAGCTGTAAAATATATTTTTTCTTTTGCAACTGCAAAGAACTTTTTTCTTTTGCAACTGCAAAGAACTTTTTTCTTTTGCAACTGCAAAAATTTTTTCTTTTGCATTTAAAAAAATTTTTTCTTCTGCATGTTAGTTATTTGCATTTTGTTTGTTTACTATAATACTCACCTACTCTTCTGCTTTTATGGCGTTTTTCAGAGATAAGCAAAGAACGGCGTTAAGGTGCAAAACGAAAATAACCGCTTTGGTTTTACGAGCCATGGCCGTTGAATGTTCCCTTTTGATCGCATTATATCTTAAATATGGCAAGAAATTTTTGGTCCTGAGAATGAAAAAATGCCAGATTCCGCTTAACAAAACGTAACGCATAAGAAATGGCATTTTAACTGGTCACAAAAATGAATATGCAATTATTTCTAAATTGTGATTCGAAAATTTCTATTTTCATTTTATAGCATTATTTTTGTGCGCGATCAGTTTGATCAAAAAGCGAATGGTTTACTGCTCAGGATTCATCTAACAATAAAAATGAAGTCAGCTAAGTTCGAAAAGCTTTCCAGAATTTTTAAGCAAAATTGGATGACCATATTTCAAAAGTGGTTATACTGAATGCTAATTTAGCTAATGATTTTCAACGATGCGATAAATTTGGGTTATGTGGTGTGAATGAGGTGGGAGTTTGCACTTTGTCACACACCCCGTCGATCGCTGCAGGCCTTAAAGTAGCGTTTCAGTACACCATTCCAGGTATCACTGTGATGGTATTTTTATATATTCCATGCTAGAAAAGCAGTTTAAAAAATAGTTTAGTGTCTCTAATAGTTTAAGGGAGCGAGTTTAGGTTGCCTTCATGACAAAAAAAAGTCGGCGGACGGGCAATCGTTGAGCAAAGGAGCGGCACTATAGGTAGAGCAATTTGTTTTTGTCGTCTTACGGATCTGAACGTGTGCTGTCATTAAGGTGTTTTGTTGTAAAGGGTTCGATTCGAAGCTGTTGCTATCAACAGAGTGCTTAATTTTTGAGACGATGATAGCAGCGAAAATACTTCAATTTTGTTCTATTTTGTTGAAAATACATATTAATGTTAATGAAAGTACCACCTACCTTTAGGTACCTGCTGTTATAGTTATGGTACAGTACTTAGGCTAGTGAAGACGTTGGCAGTAATTTTAGTTCTCTTTTATGAAAGCTTTACTTTTGACTTTTTCCATTTTCTTACTTGTAGAAACTAAATAACATGAACAATTTCGTTTATTAAGAAGAAATTTTAGTAATGTTTCGAGTGCATGATAAACAGTTGAGATGAAAAGATTTTTTTCAATATTTTCAATGTGGTTTCTATTAATTTTAAGAAATATTTTCTCGCTTTATCATATTTGATAATTTTTTTCTACGAATTATGGTTTTTTTTTTCCAATAAAACAGCTTCGCATACGTAATGCTAAGAGCTTATAACCTCTCTTATCTGTTTGAGCTCTCTGAGTGGTTATCAGATGATGGAGACTCAATAGGTCGACCGCTTATGTATTATTTGTTTCTTACAAGAGTTTCACCTCTTCCCGCATGTATTCGAGTGGATTTTCACATTGAGTAGCTTCTTGTCTTGAAACAACATTCAAATACTCTATTGTTTTTGCGATATATTAATTGCGTCTTTTTTTGTAAGCAAACTTTTTCAACAAAGTGCGTTTCACGAAGGTTCCACTGCTTAGCTGTATGAAATAATGTAGAAAGGAAATCAAAAGTATGAATTCTATACACGTGATCTTTAGCTTAGATAAATTCGCAAGTCAAGAAAAGATATGTTTATCTTCTCTCTGCTATATATTTTTCATGAGTCATAGCCTTTCTCTTCCCGTTCTTTCCATTTTCTGTAGAAACTAAATAACATGAACAATTTCGTTTATTAAGAAGAAATTTTAGTAATGTTTCGAGTGCATGATAAACAGTTGAGATGAAAAGATTTTTTTCAATATTTTCAATGTGGTTTCTATTAATTTTAAGAATTTTTCTACGAATTATGGTTTTTTTTTTCCGATAAAACCGCTTCGCATACGTAATGCTAAGAGCTTATAACCTCTCTTATCTGTTTGAGCTCTCTGAGTGGTTATCAGATGATGGAGACTCAATAGGTCGACCGCTTATGTATTATTTGTTTCTTACAAGAGTTTCACCTCTTCCCGCATGTATTCGAGTGGATTTTCACATTGAGTAGCTTCTTGTCTTGAAACAACATTCAAATACTCTATTGTTTTTGCGATATATTAATTGCGTCTTTTTTTGTAAGCAAACTTTTTCAACAAAGTGCGTTTCACGAAGGTTCCACTGCTTAGCTGTATGAAATAATGTAGAAAGGAAATCAAAAGTATGAATTCTATACACGTGATCTTTAGCTTAGATAAATTCGCAAGTCAAGAAAAGATATGTTTATCTTCTCTCTGCTATATATTTTTCATGAGTCATAGCCTTTCTCTTCCCGTTCTCGAACGCCAAAATGCTAGTTATTGTTCGCAGTGACTGATTGGTTAAAGTCGTTTATTTATATAAATCATAGTAAATGAATAAGCGTAGAAAGGTTTCAAAACGAATTATTGACATTTATATTGATAGTAAAATATAAACTCAATAAAAGGCAAAGAGAATTTTGTTTAAGGAATGGGGACAGTGTATATATAATATAAGGAACAGGAACAGTATAGATGGTGATCCAAGAAGATATAAAAGGAAAAATTAGTGCGCAAATGAAATGGTTACGTATAGCTACCCAGTACGAGGAAGGTCGAGAGTAATTTACTGAGTTTTCGTTTGAAAGTAGAAACGTTCCTAGCTGTCATGAGGTTCCAGAGGTTGATAACTCTATCAATGTTTCGAGTGAGCTTGCCAAGTTCGTATTTGCGAAGCTTCTTAGAATGATCTCGTTGCTAAGAGATTAGCTGAAATACTGTGAACGGGCTAGATAAGTAAAACTGTATAGAATTTTACACAGCAAGCATAGATCAGATTTAAATTTGCAAATTCCAAAGGTTTCAAGAGAAAGCGAATGAAGACGTTCAGAATTGAGAAGTGGGGAAGCATAAATTGAGGAAAGGGCTGCTTTAAAAGATCGACATGAATTACAGCACATTTAGCGATACGTATGGTTTGATGCTATCTGGAACCAAAGATTAGAACAGTTTACCGCATCGTGAAGGGTGTAAAAGCCGTCGACGTTTTCGTAGAAACTGATGATAACTTTATGTCATCGGCGTATAGGAGAACGGTAACAGCTGGTGATAGACAAAGAAGTAAACCGTTGGTTGATAACGGAACAAAAAGTAGCCTAAAGGGGCTGCCTTGATGCATACTGCCTTGTAAGTTATCAACTCAGCGGAAAAGAAAGATGTAACTTTGATTCGAAATCTTCTATCGACCAGGAATGCATCCAATCATGATAAAAGATTTCCATGGATCCCATATGAGCGGTTTATGGGAAGACGAAGAGAAACGAAACTGAAGGCTTTGGCGAAATTAAGTGCAATTTGCTAGATTGTTTTCCTGGTCGTCGATTCCTTTAGACCACTCGGAAATGCGGACCACTGAATGGGTGGGTAGTCGTAGAGCGTAGGCACACTCTAAAACATAAATTAGTAGGCAGGTTATTGCAATGACCTTTCCCTATCTCGTTATAATCGACTCTTCTCTTGTCTCAAAATCCGGAAATGTTAATGGTTGCGGTGGAGAGGTCGAATGGATAGTTATGTTGCCAACTTTTTTTGACTGAATGACTCGAATGTTTACTTATACTGTTGTTTATAGTGACTGCGAGCCAACAAATGGTTGGTGAACGTGCATCGTTCGTCGCTTACTGTCAGTTTCAGTAATGCTACTCTTATGTGCGTCCATGTTTACCATACTGAGCGCTACTATTTTGTTGAATCATTATATAACAGATATAGTCTGCGTTGAACGGAATTCGCGTTAATGATTCTGCATGTTTTTGTACTAGAGTACTTTTAAAATAGTATGAAATTTGAAATAAAAGATACTATGAAGAACTTCACTTGTTCGATCGAACATTTTTGAGCTTAATCGATGCCCACAACGTTTAGCTAAATGTAAAAGTTTTTATGTTAATGCAAAACAATTGAATGGAAATGTTTAAAAAAAAAATGCAAATAAAACTTAGTAAAAGATTTTGAAATCGATAATAGGCATATTCACTTACAAAAAGTCAATCTATTTTTAATTCTATTAGGAACTAGTTCACGCGCGTATTATCATAAATTCTTTTTTTTTTCTTGAAAGATGGGTTTCTAATAAGAGTGGCAATTTGTCTACAAATACAGCTTTATCATGTTATCGAATTTGATATTATCTCTACAGTTGCGTTACTTAAAACTTTCGTAGGCAATATAAACAAAAATCGAATTTAAGTTCGCTCTAAAAACTTGATCGATAGACTCTATCATATGCTACCTCTCTATGTGCAATTCGATGCATTTAGATTTTCTTGAAAGTTTTGCCAAAAATTTTCGATTTTTTTCCATACTCAATCTGTCAACTGTGAGTCGTAACTTAGAAACCCCGAATGACCCCGTACAATATGAGAAGAGGAACGGCGTTTGCTCATATATGTTTTGAATCATATGCATTGGTTAGTTATCCTGAACACATCATATGAGTTTTGGTTATGTGAGTGTTTAATCGTTGTTGCATAATATCGCTCAATCGAAGATTCTAACGTCCGGTTTAGCGGAACTTTTGAGTGACAGGACGCTATTGCTCTCGATGGCCCAACAACATAGGGAGGAGAGGTTAATATAGGAAAGAAGCTCCGGAATTTAAAAGAAAAAAAAACAAAATTTCATCAAAAAGTAAAACATGACAATTTCCATATTTCATAGGCGAAAAAATAATTCAGATAAGCTCGCTCAAGCTTAAAAATTTTCATATATAATGAAGCCGAAAGGGTTAAGATCGGTTCAAAACTCGCGAATTTCCTTCTTTTTCCCATACAATAAGTTTTCATGCGCCGCTTTTTCGAGTGTCTTTTAGCCTAACGCGAGTGAAAAGTTCGCAAAGGTTGCTGCTGTAAGCTGTCGAATTCATTTACGCTCCATGGGTAAAGTGCGTCTTTTAAAAATGAGAGTTCCTCAGCCCCATTTCCTCGAACTCGAATTCATCCTCCTTCTTTACTTTAGCA
>JPKZ01000756.1:267193-306656 GCA_000803305.1 Toxocara canis
TCCCCATAATTAACTGGCGAAATAAGTCGAAAGTGAGATGACTTTCAGATGCCACTTGAAGATTTGAAGGAAGCTGCTAAAGAGCTTATTGAGGCGCTCATTCTTCGTGAAGAATATATGGAGCTTATCGGCAACCAATTTCCAACCACAACGAAGCATTTCCTCTCGGGTTATTACCCACAAAACTTACCCAAATGTCGACGAAAAAACACTGAAATGAGTAAGCGATTTATTGTCCTTCGAAAAACGATACTGCCTATAAGGTTAGGCCAGCAAGAAAGCGTCCATTTTTATAAAGTTTCATTGACTATATTTCTTTATGCAGTGGAGAGTATGGTGATGACTTGAGAGTTCTTCGCTGTTTATACACATTGCACTTATATTTTCTGCGGTCGGTAACATTTAAGGCAACAGCGATAACCAATTCAGATACGATTAAAATCGCCGATCGAAGCTATGAAGTAGAGCGACTTCTGCTAGAAACACTTTTAAGCGTTCTACCTACCTTTCTTAGGCAAACTAAATATTAAGGCAAGGGAAAAATGTAATTTGAAAACATGTTCCATTTTTCAAAACGATGAACACTATCGAACTTTCCACTTAACGCAAATACTATGACTGTCTTTTTTTCTCAAATTCATCATTCAAGCATATTGCTTTGCATCTGTACTTATAAATTTTTTTTTCTAAAAGTTTTCATTTTCATCGATCATGTGCTCGACTTCATTCTACTCAACCATATGCAAATTCAGGCGGAATAATGTGTAGGTTTTTGTATTAATTTCGCATCCCGAACACAACGCACT
Organism: Toxocara canis; assembly: GCA_000803305.1. Classification (NCBI taxonomy): domain Eukaryota; kingdom Metazoa; phylum Nematoda; class Chromadorea; order Rhabditida; family Toxocaridae; genus Toxocara; species Toxocara canis. The sequence continues at coordinate 268,000 of JPKZ01000756.1, forward strand.
TAAATTCTCTCTTTAGCACCGTTCAGTTAACTTTCAATTCTATCGTCGATTTTCCTCTGTATTGCTTCCGTAGAGATTCTTTATTTATTTATAATAAATAATAAGTAGCTAGTCTTGTAGTTTTCGATTTGGTACTGTAAATGCTCAGAATAGAGCGGCCATTCAGATGTATTGTGTCGATCGAGCTTCTGGAAATTAAGTGATAGTAATTCGAGTACTATTTTCGAACACCTTATATAACATGAGTAGTGAGTTGTTCATAAATGAGCTCTTCGCGATATGTAGATGCGCTTTGATGGGTCGTCAACGGCGGTTTCAAAGACGAGAGAGGTATGCTGGGCTGCGTTGGCGTAATAGTTGAATTATTCTTTGCAATACATTTATTAAGAAATCTTATAATTTATTTACGTAAACATACATGGTTACGGATTGACTGATATTGGCAAGCTTCATGTGTTAGCTTCTTTCATTAAAAAATTAGGCATGAATAAGAGAACGATTCGTTTCTTAGAGTCGAAAATATTCAAGACCTAAGGCTGACTTTATTTTGATACCTTCTATATATATACATATATATATACATTTATATATACATATATATATACATATATATATATATATATATATATATATATGTAATCGTTACAGTGATGATAAAATGAAGTTGCAAGGGAAGACGTCATATATATATATATATATATATATGTAAAGCTAATCGTTACAGTGATGATAAAATGAAGTTGCAAGGGAAGACGTCTAGTAGGTGGGTGGCGATGATAAAGCGGTCTCATCGACGAAGTGGAGTACTGAATTCAGATCTCCTACGACTTTCTATGCTTCTCATTTCTATCATTTTGACTTAACTTCAAAATTTAATTGCTCTAGATTGTGGTACTATTCATTAGTTTTTCATCGAACCATGATTTCTCAAAAAGATTGCTTTAAGATAGCATCACCTAAACGTTAGGAAATAAATAGGACTTCTGGAGAGAAGAAAGTAAAGGATGGAAATTTTAAGAGAAGAGATCGCGAACCAATATGAATTTGCTGTCAACGAAGGTAGTCGTTGCGGAAGAAGAATCTGATAGCGATGGTATTAAAGGTTGATATGTTATGGGCATAAAATGTAGTCAGTAGTTCTAATCAAAAATTTAACTAATCGAACACATAATCGCATGTAATATTGTACAACCGAAATTAAGCATTTTTTAAAAAAAATAATAATTCATTATTTTTTATTCGAGTATGCTTGAAAATCAAATAACGTGCCATTTTGTGTTTGCTGTTACCCTTTCTTTTTTCATAGTTTTTTTTAGTACGCCAGTTGAATTTTAGATCATTTAAACTAGGCTCTTCATTGCCTACATATTTGTTGTTTTGCTTAATATTAAACACTAACAGCGTATCGTCGATCGTTTGCTCGTTACGAGAATCTAAATTGCTCATATCGGTTTAATTTGCAAAGATCATTTGATTTTGTGATAGGTATGAGAGAGAGAGAATGAGCAAAAAGTATGAACGAGTGCGACATCTAAATATTTGATAGCTCCTAAACTTTAAAATAATATGTAAATGGGAACTGATGTAGGCTGTTGTATCATCATCAGAAGGAATATTCTTTATTCACATAAAAAGCTTGATCTTCCGCAGGCTGATTCAACAAAAGCACTCTAAAACGTATTGCGCCATACCGGTTGGTCGGGTACAATCAGCGGAACAAAAATTTTATCACATCATTTAAGATTCATTATAGGAAATTGCACGTAATTTTGGGGTTGGGGGGAGGGAAAGAAGGAGGAGGAGCGCGTGAGGGAAAAGCAGATTTGATTCTGTGGTACTACCGTATTAATTACCGTACCAATTTAACGAATTCGTTCTGTGTTACCTCTAGCTGGGTCGTGATGACATCATGTGGTGATTTCATGACAATTTGAACAGTCGTGTAGGGCAGCAAAAGTGAGAGGAATAGAATATAACCGTGGTTATGTTTGTGCGGTTATGTGTTTTGTCGTCACGGTTAAATATTCGAGCAGTGAAACCTTTTCATAAAGTATTGAAAATAAGAAAGAAAGTTGTTATCATGGCACATTGCCATGTTTGTGTTTTGTAATATTAACAACGTGTGTTGTTAGAACAGTAAACAGCTGTCCATTTTCCCTGTTGGCATGCATGTGAGAATGCCATAATTATTTTTTGTCGTTTTGAAAGCATTCTATAGGAAGGGTTTTCAGCTGCACAAACATCATTCAATCCTCCTGAGCCACCCGAAGATCATTGGGGATTGAACGTATCACTGCCAAACTACGAGAAGATCTATAAGTTGAAGAGAAGAAGTGGTGTTGTAAGTTATTGAATTGAATGTTTATCATAAACGTTATTGTATGACAGTACTCGAAGAGGGGAGTCATCTTTTGATTTGTTCTTAGTGATTGAATTCCTTTTTTTTTCAGTAACCCGACGAGAGATGAGAATAAATAAGCACTTATAATGAAAGTACGTATGAAATCAAAGCGCTTTTGTTTCCAAATTCGACATAACAATATCGGTTAAGAGGAATGGTGTGATAAGCCAAAATGTAATTTCCATGAATTAGCTAACTTGCATTTAACAAATCAAAATCGTGATATGTGAGATTGCTTTTCTTCAAGCTGAATATCGTTTATCCATCTTTCCCGTTTCTCAAAGGTTTTTTTGCGATGTTCCACTTTAATTATCTTAAGGAATTAATTAACATACGTTTTAAGATTGAAATTCTTGATGAGGAAGGAAGAGTGGCAGAACCGTTTAGGCATTTCTATCTATCGAAGGAGAAGTATTTGCGTGATACCGATCGTCTCACGGAAATGGTCGCCAATGGTCCTCTGTAAGTAATTGTTTACCTTTAAGTTGTACAGCTTATGCTTGTTTCTGGACTCTTTTGAGAGACGTTTCGACCTTTAGTCGTAGTGTTGCACTTTAAAAAAATGTAATTTCCTTGAATTAGCTAAACCGCTTGTTTCTGTTCTGGTTTGGGAGACTTCCATTTTTTTGAAAGAGAGAGAGACACACTAAAATATAATCTGTTTTGAGAGACATTAATCGTAAGCTAAATTATGAACAGCAAAAAATTAGCTCTAACTCATTCATCTTTTTCAAAAATATTTTGCAAAATATTCCTTTAAATAGACACTTTTTTTGTGGCAGCTAGCAGTTTGTTTAACCCGTCAACTATGAGTGCAACCGTCCGTATTGTGTACGTAGAAGAAATTGTATTACTACGGTGCCAATATTTCTTAACAATATTTATGTGAATAAATATTTTCAACTTTGCTGAGAGCTTTCATCGCTAGCCGAATTAAAGTAACTGTTCGCATATTATTTCTTATTTCACTTTACGGACTGTTTTTTTAAAAAAAATCAAATTTGGCTATCGACGTGACTGACCTCTTTAGATATATTGGTCCCACAACCATGTTCAAGGATTCTTTTAGCGAAAATTATCAAAAAAGCTTTTTTAATTAAGCCATAATTACGCTTTCTGACATTTCGGTTCACGTCCATTGACAGCTGGCTATTTATAAAAGGATCTAGTAGAAGTTTTGCTACCGACATCGCTTTTATTTTGTTGTTTTACTTGATCGTTAATTTGTAATATTTAATTGTTCCGATATTTATTTCAGGAAGAGCTTCTGTTTCCGACGGTTGAGCTTCTTACAGAATAAATTCCAGTTGCACACCCTTTTGAACGAACTGCGTGAATTACACGAACAAAAATCCGTTCCACACAGAGATTTCTACAATATTAGAAAGGTAATACCAATTCGGCTTTCATCGAATGATCTCTCGTTGAAAATTTAGGTAGTTGGGATGATCGAGATAGGGATACGATCAGTGTTTTAAGCTTTTTTCACTTGATAATGAATGACCACCATAGGAAATTTGTTGAGCTTGACAATGCGTTCAGGACCGGGAAATATGGTTGTGTTTTTTAGATGTGCTGCTGAGTTAGGATCTCTCAGCAGCGTTGCATAGGTCGAAGACTAGTCTGTAATCGGGGAAAGCCGAAAGTAACGATTTTGATGTGGTTAATTGTCTTAGTTCAAGAGGGAAATATTGAATAGATTTTTCTTTTAGAAAAAGATCTTTGGTTTGTAGTCTCTGCGGACGAATTTAACATTCAGGTTGATACTCACATTCACGCGGCGAGTTCGATGAATCAGAAGCATCTATTGCGGTTTATTAAGAAGAAAATTAAAACCGAAAAGGATACAGTGGTTTTGGAGAAGGTGATCTTTCATCAATACTTCCTTCAGTTGAGTACATATCCGCTGTGTGTTCGTTTTGAAGAATTTTTCTGTTGAACGGGTTATATATATATATATATATGCATTTATATATATGTATATATATACATGCACATATATACATATATATGCACATACATACACATATACATAAAATATATATACATATGTATATATCTTTATACATAAATAAATATATAAATGGGCGTGATCATTTGAAAATTAAGAAAACGAAATTGGATATAAAATTTATGGTGTAACGTATAGATGTAGGAATGTTTAAATCTTGCATTGATATAATCAATATTACATACCGTAAATTTGCACTCATAAGTCTCCGTAGATTTTCTGATCCGGGTGAGATTTTCCGATTCGATTTTCCGAACCCATGATGATGGGTAAAAATTTTCAGATCACCCGAATATAAACGGATATCGGTCAAGGGATTAAGACAGCTAGTTTTGGTGGGAACTAATGCATAATGATCGGAAAGGAACGGGAGGTCTCGTATCGAAATGTTTTGCCTCGATCGAATTACGAGAGGGGATGTGTTAATCGACTTCAGCACTTTTTCTTTAGCATACCTTCATTTAGTTGATCGTTAGCCGCAAAATCAAAAGCAACCTACTATTAAATTTTTACCTAATTATATGCATCGTTCCAGTATTTTCAACTTTAAATTGTCTTCTAAATTCTGTTTTGAAATGTTCACGGTGAGCTTCATTGAGCTTCATTTGAAACGTGATCTTCATTTGCAGAACGGAAGGAAGATCACACTAGCGGAAGTGTTCAAAGGGTTGGGTATAGATGCGTACGATCTTTCGGTTGATATGCTCGACGTCCATGCGGATCGTAATACGTTTCATCGTTTCGACAAATTTAATACCAAATATAATCCTGTTGGTGAGAGTACCCTTAGGGAGATTTTCATCAAAACGGATAATTATGTTGGCGGAAAATATTTCGCTGAAGTGCTCAAAGTAAGTCACCATTAACAATATGCGATATTATGGCCCACAATATGCAAAACTTATTTTTTTCTACGCAATTGGATTTTGTGATTTTATGAAGAAAAAATTTTTCTGCAGTTTTTGCTCATCTAATAATTTTATTGTTATTATTTTCTTTCTTATTAATTAGATAATTTTCAATGCTTCAAAACGATGAGTAAAGGAGTTTGGCATATAGAGATTTTGTGAAAAACTTCAGCTGTTTGCACTATTCATGCTAGTGCATTCGTTTAATCTTCGGAGAAAAGGTGATTGAAACCAAGTGAATATTTGATGGTTATGCGGTCACGAATTTATTGAGTTGCTTTGAATTGTGATCGACAAGACGATTGTACATAAACGGAATAACTGTAAGAAGAAGTGATACGTTTGATGGAGGTGATTTTGATATTTCTTTTTTTTTTGAAATATAAAAGTTGTTGAGTTAAGGAGGTGCTATCGGATTTGGAGGATAGCAAATACCAACATGCAGAGCCGCGTCTGTCGATCTATGGGCACAACAAAGGTGAATGGGATACGTTAGCCAAATGGGCTATCAGCAATGATGTTTATTCAGTCAATGCCAGATTCCTTATCCAGATTCCGCGGCTATAGTTCGTTTTTTTTTTCAATTTAAATTTTTATGTAATTTTCTTTCGTATTCGTTTTTTTAAAATTTCGTTTGATGCTCAAATCATTCATGAAATGAAAAAGGAATCATGCTGAGTCATTGATGGCATGATTCGCAATAAAGTCAGGAAAAGAATCAATTTAGAAACCTTTCGTGGGAAGGACGTGCGTGTCTTGCGACAGTACATCCCATTCCTTTTGGAACATCAACGAATGTTGCGAGCTACGACAATCTTCTGTGCCCAATTTCAGGTCGATATACTGGTGGGAGGGAAATTTTGCACATCTAAATTTTGCATGTCCATTTTGCATTGGATTCGATTGCATTTTCCACTAAACGGGTCGCAAAACTGGTGAAGATGTTGCTCAAGTTTTATTCCGGCAAACCAGTCGGCTTCAGAAACTAGATACAGTTGACAAATATTCAAGTTCTTTTCGACCTGACCCGCTGGTAAAAAATCCTCTAATAGAGATTCTTTTTTAATAAAAAGGCCGAATTAATCAGCTATCGCCAATTAATATGCATACAGTTTTTTTCACCCCATAAAACGGCCATAGCTCCGTCTCTCCTTTTGCGATGGGTGATTTTGTTTGAAATTTCGGATATGAGTAACCGCTGGATGTAAGTTATACAAACCAGATTTCATAATTCTTAGTCTTAACTGTCTGCGAATTCAAACCGTCGGGCAAACAGAGGGGCATGCACACACATGCGCCCGGGCATGACGTTGCATAAAGCTGAATCTTTGTTACGAAATGTGTACAGACAATCGAGTCAGCTGACATATCAATTTTGTTTAGGCAGTTTATGCAACTGGCTGACTTGTTTACACATTTCCATTTGTTTCACCTAAATATTAAATATTTGAAACGAGTTAATTATTTGCGTTATAGTGATGTGTATCGGTCGAAGAATATGGTGAAGAGTTTCGATGAAATTCTTGACAATGTGTTTACTCCATTGTTTGAAGTAAGCAATGATCCGAAGACCCATCCGGAATTGTATCGATTTCTCCAACAAGTTTCCGGAATCGATTCGGTTGACGATGAAAGCAAACATGAATATGTGCATGTAAGTAATACAAACCTGAAGATGTTTCCGAAGACTGAGAGTTATCATTTTTCTATACAAATGCAAAGGGATACAAAGGCAGCTGCAATTTCATCTATTCCCATATTGATGCAGCTGACAACCATGCCCAAGCATGATTGTTTCGACCAGTTTCCGAACTCCTGGTGGTCAGCCTGCTGGCGATTCGTCGGGTAAGTAGCCGGGAATCGAACCCAGGTCTTCCCGCATACGAAGCGGGAGCCCTACCACTGAGCTACTGCCCGCGGGTGTGGTTTTCCTATACACCTGTGAAAATTAAAACGTGTTGAAACAGCTTTATGTGGAGAAGGAACTGAAAAGATTTATCTGAATGGTGTCAGGCGCTAAATTGAGGGAAGCAAAAAGTGGGAACTCAAGACTACTTGTCTGAACCGGTTTTTTTTTCTTATAAATGTTATGTAGCAAAGTTCTGAGCGTTTCTTATCCAGTTGGGGAGAGGAACAGGTATTGTAATGGTTTATTAAATGATTTAGCGTTTAACATCTTCTTAAGCCTCCTCTTTCCAAGCTCGATTGTCTTCCTGTTAAGGGAAGAGGGGATCGGCATGGGCAAAAGATGACAACTTTTATAGGTCGCAAGTCATATGTATGGCTGAAGAGTGCATCCTCTCTCCTTCTCTCCTCACTCCCCAACATTCTCCGTCTTTGTCTGAGGTCAAGAAAGTTTACTGTTTTTCCTTACCCTCCCCACTCCTCACTTCCTCTCCTGCTCACCTGTTAATGTGTAAGGATGCAAGGGAAAATTCTAATAATAATCTTAAATATGAATTTAATGCTAATTCCATATCATGTTTTCAGTTTGATCGTTCGACTCCGGAACCGGAACAATATACTGATCCTGAAAATCCACCGTACAAATATTATCTGTTTTATATGTACGCAAATTTGACCGCTTTGAATTCACTCAGGCGGTAGGTGATTGATTCATTCAATAATTAATTGCTTGCACTAATCTTTTAGGATTAAATTAAGTTTGGGATCCTAATGTCGAAGTTCATTTGCATTTTCTTTTTATAAAAATTGAATGCAAATCTTCTTGTTGTAAAAAGTGAATTTAACGAGATTATTTCAACGAAAAAGAAAGGAATCTGAAGATTTTAATAAGTTCATTGCGAGTCCCTCAAAGGAACTGATTTCCTAATCATTTAATCATTCCAATTTTTTTAATTTATTAAGTCCGATAATCGATTCGATACAGAAAAAATCATTTTTAAATTTATCATTTTCAGAGAGCGTGGCCTTAACACGTTTTCGCTTCGGCCTCATTGTGGTGAAGCGGGTCATGTAAATCATCTTATCGCGGGTTATCTTCTCAGCGAAAGTATTGCACATGGACTATTGCTGCGAAAAGTTGGCTCTATTTTTTAAATGAAATTTTCATTTGTTTTTGAAATAATATCAAGATTATATGACTCTGTGGTACGCTTGATGGGATTGGGTTAATGTCTTTCGGCTTTCACAACTAACTTTATAGGCGATAATTGTTTTTATCGCTTTAAAAAGCTTTTAATTAATTAGCGAAATTAATATTTTGAGGATGCGGCCCATTTTGAGAATCGTTCGCATTGTACAGATGATTGTTGAGATCAAGTAGTAGTTTGAGTTCGAGAAGGCCTTTCATTCTAGCTCATTGCCAAAGAATGTTTTGTTGCTGTGAATGTTTTTTAAAGGCCATATTTTTAGAAGCAACTCATATTTCTATGACGTTAATTGAAAAGGACGCAACATTTTAATATTTAATCACTTCCTAAATTTAGACTAACTTAATTCTGAAAGGACTAACTTCCTTCTGAAAAGAGTACTTTTCATTTGTTGCTCGGAATGAAAAAAATTTTTTGAAATTTGAAATAACTTTTTTTCATAGCTGTCATCTGAGTGCATAAGTGAGTATAGCGTTCGATGATTGCTGCAGTCAACTTATCAACATTTCAGGTGCCTGTACTACAGTATCTCTTCTATTTGTCTCAAATCGGGATTGCGATGTCGCCACTAAGTAACAACTCGTTGTTCATTAGCTATCACCGTAATCCTTTACCCGAATTCCATATGAAAGGTCTCAACGTATCGCTCTCTACTGACGATCCATTGCAGTTTCATTTCACTAAGGTATTTTTGAATGATCGACTTCCAGCCACATAATACATGAGTAGTCTGCCTTCTCGATTTTCGGAAATTTTTGTAGCCCATCAATTTTCCTGTAAGATTTTGCAAGTTACCGTATTTAGGCCAGAAAAGCGTTAAAAAAGCTTTTCAGTGGCTCGGTCAAAAGATGCGGAAATTTTCATGTTTTTGAGCGGTTTTCTTCTAAAATTTCCAAACTCCTCAAGAAGAGATGAAGGGATGCCCATGTATTATTTGAACACCCGTTTTCTTTATTGATTATACGCTTTCGCCGAACTCACATTTTGTTTTAGTTAATGGTATTTCCGTATTCGTCTCTTTATAACTTTGCTGAAGACGATATAAGCACGGGTTTCGAATGTTTTGCACAACGTTTGGCCCCAGTTCAATCATCTCATCCAGGTGTACCAATTCTTTGGTAGCTCAATGGTAGAGCTCCCAATTCCTATGCGGGAAGGCCTGCGTTCGATTCCTGGCTGTTTCCCATCGTACCAGTGACAGCCCAGCTAGCGGCCTGAAGGCCAGAGTGATGTTTTAGTGCTGCTGATGATGATTACATGTGCTAGTATCGCATTCAGCAAGGTACATCGCACCGTATACATCTCCTAAATATGGTGTCCATTTCATAGTTCAATAACATCAGTTACACGATTACTCAAAGAATGGTATTGTGTTAAAGTGAGACTTTTTCTAATGAGCGTCAGCATTAAAAGCCGACGGCTATCGAAAACATGGCACTCTCGGTTGCCGTGAAAACAACATTATGTCTTTTCAAAGTGTTCATTTCCTCTCCTTTGACTTTCTCGAATATATTACTGATTGTCGGCCACTTTAATATCTCTTCGCTGCCGTATACGTAAGCTGTACGTCGTATATAGACCCCTTACGAATTCTCTAAACATTACATTATGTCTTTTCAAAGTGTTCATTTCCTCTCCTTCTGACTTTCTCGAATATATTACTGATTGTTTGCCACTTTAATATCTCTTCGATGCCGTATACCTAAGCTGTACGTCGTATATAGACCCCTTACGAATTCTCTAAACATTGCGTCATAGTTTTTTAGGACTCTCCCGTGAATTAGTAAGACATTCTTCTTGCAGTTTGGAAAGAAATAAGCGTTGACAATTGTGAACGAAAAAGTGATACTCATTGTTTACGTTATTTCATTTCGTTTCAGTTTGGTTATGCGAAATTCAAGATTCGATCATTCTGTTGTTTCGTCAAGAGTCGAAAATCGCCGACAAAGATCTCGTAATTAAACTACCATAATTAATGAACGATTGCAATTATTGAACGATCTCAATTCATCATATGATTTTCAGGAAGCGCTAATGGAAGAGTATAGTATTGCCGCACAAGTATGGAAGTTAAGCAGCTGTGATATGTGTGAGCTGGCTAGAAATAGTATTTTGCAGAGTGGATTCGAAGATAAGGTTTCAGCTTTGATCTTCTCTCTTTTCAACGATAGATTTCAACTGTGTTCAATCATATGTGTGCTTTCATTTGGAAGCCTTCCTAAAGTTTATATTTTGATAAACAAATTGAAGGCGAATTCTAGCGGTCGTTTCCCATATAAAATTGGCAAACGACACTTGCTGCAAAATTTTGCGGCGCTTTTTCATTTAAATTTTTATCAAATTGCAATCGAGGTGTTTCACGAAAGGAAATATTTGAACATATTGCGCTATATTAGCATATTTGCTATTTACTTCCAGGTTAAAATCCATTGGTTGGGTCCAAGCTACAAAGAAGAAGGAGTACTCGGTAATGATGTCTCACGAACGAACGTGCCCGATATTCGCGTTTCATTTCGGCATGAAGCTTTGGTCGATGAACTTTGCAATCTTTTCCGTACCAAAGATTTTCACTAACCATTTTTTCGGTTGAGATTGTAAGCTCTAACGGGTCGAAGCGATAGGGGAAACGTTCTGACGAAAGAACTCATATCATCTTGCGTCTGTGTGTGCAGAGCATCATTTGATGGATAGCACTTACGTTCTCGTTCTATGTTTACGTAATTCGAAAATCTCGGCTGAAATGCCCTAGTTAACAGGTCGTTGATTTCAAAGAGTAATGCTATGATAAAAAGAGAGAATTGTTTAGAGGAGAAAAAAGGCGGAGAGGAATACGAAGAGAGCCGAGCGATCAAATTTTTCATTATACTTTGGTCTTTCATTCCGACCTTTCCTTCAAGATATCATTTGTGTGATCTCTGTATCGACTTCTAGCAGTGTGCTATAACCACTGAAATCCCAACGGAGTGTTTTGTTTTGATTCAACCAATCAGTTTGCTTAAATATTATGTATATGTTGTATTGAGCGTCTATACCGAGTTCAGTCCATCTCAGTGCAGTCTCCTCCTCAAATTTAGTTTCACCTCTGTGGATGTGAGGTTTGCACATTTTCTTTTTTTAATTTCTCCGAACTTATTTTTATGCTGTTGTTAACTTAAATTTATTCCACTCGTTGCACACACCATTGTATACAAATTTCCCATAAATACAGTCTGAATTTTTCTTAAATATCTTTCTGTCTTACATATCTTAAATATCTTTCTTTAGATGTCTTAATTAGATACAGTCTAAAAAATCTAACTATTAAATAAATTTCACTGAACTTAAACAAATTTCCGTAAAATCCATAAATACAGTCTGCGATCGAGTTGAGTCCTTCATGCGGTTTCGCTTTCTCCTACCATTTGAAGAGCCCAATCCGTGTAGGTCCTTTTCCCTCTCTCTAGTTATATTCATGTCTCGCTGTGACGAGCTATGATGTAGCAACGACGAATTTCGATTCCAAGACTTACGCTGCCGTAGTATGTGGTTGAAAAATGATCCGGCTAAGATATGCTGAAGGCCGAGTATTAATTAGGGTCATGCAGCGTATTGACAACGAGAATTTGTAAATTCCTTTTTTTTTTTTCGAAACATTGAGAAGATTCTCGATTGTTCAGTCTTTGTTGGCAACACTTTTTTTCATTTTCATCTCCACTTCTCAATTTTTTCTGCATGCTTCTCGAGGGCCAACGTTAATTGTTTTTTGAAGAATCGGTCTTTAAAATTTTCGCCTTACATCTTTTATCGCAAAACAAATTGGCCGCTAGTGGAGAATTCGACTAGTGAAAATAATTTTCATTTTTAAGCGATTTGTAACCGAACACAAACGCATAACACGTTAATTTTTGGCAAAAGTGTCTGGTCTTTATTTTGGACTTTCAGGTAAGCCCTATCGACGGTTTTTCATTATTAAATTTGTATATTACTATTTTTCCTTTCTATTTTTATGAGCATTTCTTATTTTATATTGTTGTAGCAATAAAACAATTATAAGTGTGGAACTCGAAGAAATAATAAATTCCTTGAATGATGGAAAACCGGGATCTTTGAATGTCCTTTCAATATGAGAAAAATAAGTCCCCGTAGAGTTGTAGTCTTATGCGTTTTGACAAATGCGCATTACGGTGATATGTCATGCCTGTGCTTACTCATGCATATGGACGTATGTCTCTGTCTGCTGGGCTCTTCCATCTGGAGAACTGTGTATAATCTACGTGAAGATACGGACCGCCCCCGTCATGCCGATTTCTCTGTTGATAATGTCAACATTAAAACACGTAAAGGTCGCGAAAAGTTTACATGCATTTTTCAGTCGGTTTTTTTGAATTCAATAGCGATCGGGTCGCAAGAAAATGAACATTTTATGTGAGATTTGTGCGGACGATCGCATACATGAAAACGCGAATGCAGTTTACATGCATTTTTCAGTCGGTTTTTTTGAATTCAATAGCGATCGGGTCGCAAGAAAATGAACATTTTATGTGAGATTTGTGCGGACGATCGCATACATGAAAACGCGAATGCAGTTTACATGCATTTTTCAGTCGGTTTTTTTGAATTCAATAGCGATCGGGTCGCAAGAAAATGAACATTTTATGTGAGATTTGTGCGGACGATCGCATACATGAAAACGCGAATGCATTGTTGAGTATATTTTATTATTTAGTGACAATCTATGAGGCCGGTTGGGTTGATGCGTCGAGTTGACGGAGTGCAATTGATGGCGTCCTACCTTACAGACATCCCAAATGTTCGCGGACAATTATTAAATATGAGCATTTTTTTTAGCACGATGGATACAAAAACGGAGTGATGTACAGCTGTAGTGCAAGTGTTGAATGCAGTTTAGATCGCAAAATACCCGTGAACGCAACATTAAGGCATTCAGCATGACAGCCTCACGCAGTAAACCCCTTTGATCACCTGTCCAGTTCAAGCACCAATAAAGTTTATGGAGTTGCAAAAATTCCCTCAATATGGTGAGCACATTTCAGCTAGCCGCTTAATAGATGATATACGTTTTATACGCATTCGGCAACAGCACACTTTCGTCCCAAGCAGTAGGCATCAATGTTTTATGACATTCCACCTGGCAGACATTCCGGGGACGGATCCAACGTTTTACTTGCGTCGCATGCGCGCATTCCTCTTTTGCTCACTTAGGAGCAGTAGATCGTCAACTCTTAAATGTGTGATTTCTGAAAAGAAAACGACTAATGCGGGGTCATAAGCGAGAATTTGGAAATGTGAAAAACGAGAGAATTTCAAGCTTTACCATGGAAACTCACTTCCGAGAAACATGAAAATGAACTGAAAAAGTGCAAAGGTATATCATAATAATGTATATGGCAACCATGAGCTGATTGATTACATCATTGGTTGAGGTTATCTTTTGGTCGGAAAGTTAGGCAAGCTTATCAACTCTAATATATCATTAACGTTACGATGCGTTACATCGATCATGACCACTCTTCATTCATCATATTTAAGTGGTTTCCAACTAAGCGTTTCAAGCAATCATGATCATCAAAAATTTTAATGTTCTGATGTTATAACTGAGATGTTTTCTACACCAACCAACATGCTTGTGATATCCAAAATGAGTACTATGATAAGATTGACACCAACATTATTTATTCAAATTTAATGCAGTAAAAACACACCACTCGTAAATTGAGAAAATTAGATCAGTTCTACGGTCTGAGAAGACCTGCCAAACGGATGAAATGCCAAATGCAAAATTTAAAAAGGAAAGGAAAATAAAAAGAAATATTACTATGCAGTCGGGCGGGCAGTAGCTCAGTGGTACAACTCCAGCTTCATTTGCGGGGAGACCTGGCTTCGATTCCCGGCTGCTTACTCTACGGATCGCCAGCAGGCTGACCACTGGGCGTACAGAAACTGGTCAAAACAATCATGCTTGTGCATGGTTGTCAGCTGCATCGATAAGGGAATCGATAAACTTACAGCTACCTTTGCATCCCCTCGCATTTTACTCTGCAATCAGCCGTGCTACAACTTTTGCAACCTGCTGATGATCCAGTTGAGAACTCTGTAAAAAACGCATATGCACGTGAGATCTGCGGCATAATAGCTGGTCAAAAAGCATTCAAACAACAAGCAACAGTCCACTTGAGTGACTGATGATCTCGTCGTTAAGATCAAAACTAATCAATTTTACTTTCACCTTATGTATTAAAAAAACTTAGTATCTGTCGCGTTAGAAATGACCAGTTGTGATCGCATTTCCGATACTGTAATGCCGTTAGGTTGTTCATCGGCGTAAGAGTCAGTACAAGGGACAATTCTGCTAAAGGGATTGTTTTGAATAAAACAGTCAGTGGCATTTATCAAAGCCGAAATTCATTTCGGCCGTTTTCAGAAATTGCCAAACATCTTCCACATGTGTAACACCATTAACCATTAACCAGTTGAATCGAAGACAGTAAACAAGGGAGTGAAAGAAAGACAATGAGAAGAAGCAGAAAGCAAATTTGTTTTGGGTGTTGATGTTCATTGAGGTCGTCGAGAGTGACCGACCGGTTACCTCTTCGACAAATGTATTTATAAGTGTTCTCTTTCAGGTCCACTTAACTTCACGTATACACATTCCTATTCACAAAAAAAAGCCCTTCTTCAGCAGACCATATCGCATTTAATCGTCCTCACTACATATTTGCGTCTCAGTGTTGTTGTTCTGTATGTTCCATAGAGTTCGTTAAAGGTCTTCACTGAGAATGCGATCTTAAGCAGCATCACCCTTTTAATTAACTTAACAGTTTACTTCTCATGCATATTGTTCTCGCATACTGTGTTGTATATTCAAGCATTGATGAAACATTTGCCAAATAAAGTAAAAATAGTTGAAGGTATATTCGTTTGCAGTGCAGCCACGCTCATAGAGCATTTGTGAGCCAAAGTAGGTTATCATACACATTTCAACCCTACGGCTGCGCTTGTCATCACTTATTGTTATGCTTATATTTACCTTTTCAGCGTAACGTCATTTCGGCTGGTCTTTCCTTCCGTACCGTTCAAAAAAAATTAACATCAGGCTATAAGGATGCTGTCATATCTTTTCGGTTATTCTATTCTTGCGTTGATGTCCGCAGCTCAAGAGTTCCAGCATCCCATCTCAGAATATTTGCAGGTTAATCATTTAAAAGGTTCACGATCTTTTCACTGTTACGTATGTGAGGTTTTGTGATGCGGTCGAAATCCTTTTGAGCTTCACATTTCTGAAAATGGGCAAGCCACAAAGTGAATTAACACAGTCACTTGTTTATCAGGGCCGAACATAGGAAAGGATTTTAAAAAAACGAAGAAACACTGTCAGTAAAATAGATAGAAATTTAAACCTATATGTGAAAAATGAAACAAGTGTTGGGAACAATCATTTCAGGCTATGAACAAATGAACCTCTTAACCACCTTATTCTTAGCTTCATAACAAAATGCCCATTACTTTATGATGTTTTAAGTACTTCGTTGATTTTGAGTTTATAAAGACTTCCCACTTATTACAAAAAAACATCCTCCATTCTGTGTCATCCCATTCCGCTCTAAAATCATGCTTTGGAAAAAAAAGAAGATTACACGCAATGAGGTAACAAATTGCGGACTTTTTTGAACTAGTTCAGGATATGATTGCACCAGCGAGCCCAGAATTCAGGAAAAAATTTGTAGGTAGGCTCATCTAAGCAGATCCCACTATAGAAAAACAGACGTCCTTCATGTTATATGCACTATGTGTGGCCCAATGGCACAGCGCATCTTAAAGGTGTAGCACTAAATATGTTGTGAAACAGCATCAAAATTTGTATATCGCGTCATCTGCATATATCGGATTGCTTCGAATTAAACTCCTCCGTACTAGAAAGGTCAAGCAGGTTCAAACTTCATGGAGAGGTACCAGTCAAGACTCGGTTGATGTCGAGGTGGCAACAAGTTTTTTAGCATCCGTTGAATGATGTTTTCGGTATCAAAGCAAAGTAATGACATTTTGAGGGAAGGGCCTATAACGACGAGGTGGTTGCCTTCTTTTACCATGCTCAGGATGGTTTTGAACAAGAGCGGATGTCCCTCTGGGGTAATACGGTATATGCTTATTAAGAAGTGGTGAGCTATACCAAACCGTAGAGTGCGTTCGACGTTCCTTCTTGATCGACTGGAAAAGTTGAGTGTGCACTTCAACCGATAAGCTAGCGCCGGAAGAGTTAGCGAGGGTCCATTTAGCTACGATCTCCGGCAATGACAAGGCGTTGAAGCATGAGCTTTTGTAGAAAATTTCGAAAAAAAATTGCTCAAACACAGATTATCTGACGCAGATTCTTTGTCGCATTTTTCTAATGTTAACTTCAGCAGGTGCAACTTGTCATTAGAATTTTTTTCCTCCCGTAAGCTCTTTTTTTTCTACAAGGAAACTCTTTGTACACTTCAGAGTGTCATTTTTAAGGACCCGCTCCAAGGAGGAGCTGTTCCATATTCGCAAAATATAATGTTGCCCATACCATCGCCCGCTGGCATCGCTAAGGCAGAAATCACGGAAAAGGGTAATGCTAAAAGCGAAATAGTCGCTGATATCAATCGGCCAAATTCCTATAATGAATTCCTCCAGTTATATACCGCACAGCCTATTGAACAGGTATGTTATTTACAATTTTTACTCACTTCGACTAATACACTGAGAGTAGAATTGGAACTGTTTGTTATGTAGATTGGCCTGGAATTGAAATTTAGAAAGATAACACCATCGGTTGGTATCACTGGTTCATTTGATCGGCAAATATTACAAATTTACAAATGAATTTTAGAAAGCTAGCGATGAGTTCGGGATATTCATAGTATGGTCAAAAGAATTCGTGAAATTTGACCCATACGATCACGATAGGCAAATACGCAGTATTTTAAAGAAACCTAAGAAAGATTCAGTTCGTTGATATTTCACCAGCTTTGACTAGCGCTCATTCAGTTGAAAATGACAACGGCAGTTTTTTCTTGAAGAAAATATCGAATTTAGCCAATTGATTCTCGGTTCAATTATCAGTCTGATCGTTTCTATATTAGCACGTAGCCTTGAATAAAATTTGTACGAGAATTATAATTTGCAGCAAAATTCAGATGAATTTCAACCTTTGTTTATTTAACTTTTAAAAATTCGCAGCGAATTTCATTTTAAAAACTTTATCGTTGCACTCTACGCAAAAAAAACTGTCACTTACTGTTGGAAATACGAAAATGATTAAAAAAAATAAAAAGTAATCCGAATTCGCGATACCGTTAGTATAGTAAAGTCCAATTTTGAAAGCATGGCTTAATAGTTTCGATGAGCGTTACATTTATGACATAAGCTGATAAAAAAGATTCCTACACAAATTAACACAGTTTTGATAGTATTCAGTAGTGAGTGCACTCGCCATTAGCGCAGGTTTTAGCCACCGAAATTCAATACGCATTCGATTAATACAAACAGGTCATGACGCCGCATCTAACAGTGGGGACGTTTATATGACATTATATGGCACATGATGTTAGCTGTTATGCTTGAATTTCATTCCTAAATAAACTCACTCGTTAAATTAACTTTCCAATTGCAGCGCGGAATCGCACAAATTGCCACACATTTGTTTAGATGCAAATCTAAAGGATTCAAAGGCAGCTGCAATTTCATCGATTCTCGTATCGATGCACCTGACAACCATGCCCACGCATGATTGTTTTGACCAGTTTCTGAACGCCTGGTGGTCAGCCTTCTGGTGATCCGTCGTGGAATCAACCGGGAATCGAACTCAGGTCTTCCTGCATATGAGGCGGGAGCTCTACCACTGAATCGCAGAAATTGCCATATTTGTTTAGATAAAAGAGGCAAATGAATTGCAGATTTTCAAATCTTCACCGGTTGTTCCGTTTATGCCAATTCATACGTTGCCACCTCGACAAATCACCGATGCAGCAACAACTATGTATCCATTTGGCATCTCTGAATCGTCAACATTTATACCGCCTGCGAAAACGACATATTCAATTAATTTTTGCAATCCGGTAAACGTCAATATTCTTTTTCATTTCAATAAAAGTTTGTCCAGTTCACTATAAACGTAATGCGGGAAACCAATTTCCCTTAAAAGGTCGGAATATTATAAACGTTTTTCGTCATCCCACACGATTGTTTGTGATTGAAATCATGTTGGAAATTAAATGAAATGAACTGGAATTTTAAAAAATATTGAAAATATTTGAATACGTTAGAATGAAGATGGCATTTTGCAGTTGAGGCGTTTCATGCATGAACTACAATCATTCGCAGTATGTGGTAGCTAGAATGTGAAGTTTAGAAACGTTACGAAATTTGAAAGGATCTACGATACGTACACCCACAGCAGTGATATATATCATTAAACTTCGCGCTAAGACCGGCCTAACGGCACTAAATGTATAACTTTATATCCAACTTGTATTATTTGCTCGACTTGTTTATTGCAGACAAATTATTTTTGCAGGAAGAGTTTCCGGACGGTGTGCTGGCCCAATATGGCCTACAAAGAGTTGGCAATTTTGTTTGGAATTCCTCATGTTCGGAAGTATTTTTCCAATGCTCATTCAAAGAGACATACTTGTTGAAGTTAGCAGAGTGCTTTTGCAGTTTTTTTTTCTTTTTTTTGCATAATTAGCTCACAATAGGAAAAGAATGGTGCCTTTGCGCTATTTCACCTTATTTAAGTGCAAAACCTAAATTTTCTTGGTGAAAAATTTATTATTACTGAAATTCGGTGTCGAAATCGAAAAAAAATTAAAAAAAAATTCCATAAAGCCTTTTTTAAAATTTTAAAAGCCGAGTCAATTGAAAATGGTTTCGGATTCGAGCGGAAATATGAGTCACTTAACGAGTCATTGTTGACATTCTATGAGGACACCTTTATGCAGTGCATTGCCAATACTCTTACCTTAGTTGGCCATCTGCGGTGAGACATGATCATCAGCTGCTTCTCTCATATATGTTATCGCGTTGATGCATTTTGCCAAGTTACGTTGATCGCCTTCTGCCAGTTTTAGCTCGATCAAAAGTTGTCCGTTTCAAGTCCATACATTGCATGCATTACAGTTTTGAAAAAATCCTACGACCATGACCTTTAAGACTATGGAACAACAGCTTTACGGAGAGCACCAAGTATGTCTGGTTAAATTTAGCCATTTTCCAATGCTCATTCAAAGAGACATACTTGTTGAAGTTAGCAGAGTGCTTTTGCAGTTTCTTTTTCTTTTTTTTTGCATAATTAGCTCTCAATAGGAAAAGAATGGTGCCTTTGCGCTATTTCACCTTATTTAAGTGCAAAACCTAAATTTTCTTGGTGAAAAATTTATTATTACTGAAATTCGGTGTCGAAATCAAAAAAAAATTTAAAAAAAATTCCATAAAGCCTTTTTTAAAATTTTAAAAGCCGAGTCAATTGAAAATGGTTTCGGATTCGAGCGGAAATATGAGTCACTTAACGAGTCATTGTTGACATTCTATGAGGACACCTTTATGCAGTGCATTGCCAATACTCTTACCTTAGTTGGCCATCTGCGGTGAGACATGATCATCAGCTGCTTCTCTCATATATGTTATCGCGTTGATGCATTTTGCCAAGTTACGTTGATCGCCTTCTGCCAGTTTTAGCTCGATCAAAAGTTGTCCGTTTCAAGTCCATACATTGCATGCATTACAGTTTTGAAAAAATCCTACGACCATGACCTTTAAGACTATGGAACAACAGCTTTACGGAGAGCACCAAGTATGTCTGGTTAAATTTAGCCACAATGTCTTTTCAGTGTTTTCAATTTATTTCATTTTATTCTACAGATACATATTTATTGCAGATGTCCTAGCCCAGCGGAAGCATTCGATAGAAATATTGTAAATTGCAACTTCAAGCGACATATGAGAGAATGCCCCGAGTATGATCAGGTCTTACACTGCGGTAAACTTTCTCGTTATCTATACGACTTTAATACCTCAAAAAATTTCATAAGTATTCCAATGTGTTACTTTGAAGATGAGAAAATTAAATTGCAAAAGGGATGCAAAGGCAACTGCAATTTCATCGATTCCTGTATCGATGCAGATGACAACCATGCCTACGCATGATTGTTCTGACCAGTTTCGGAACGCCTGATGGTCAGCCTGCTGATGATGCGTCGGGTAAGCAGCCGGGAATCTAACTCAGGTCTTCCCGCATACGAATCGGGAGCTCTACCATTAAGCTACTGCTCGCCCCGAAATTAAACTAAATGTTAAAAGTACACCTTCGGTGGATAGACAAGATTTGCTGCTTATTAGAAGAGGAAATGCTTTTACCATATGCAGAAGAGAGTTATTCCAGTGAACTAAAAAAGTTCATAAAAATTTCATGCGCACAACTGCTATAAACATTGTAGCATGAAGGTAAACATATTGATGATGCTAAATCTTTTGTGATACTGAAGTTTATCTCATTATATGTATGAATAAGCCTTTACTGCTCAAAACTATTTCGACCGATTGACTGATGAGATCACAACGAAACAAAACATTGGAACATTAAAAAATTCAAATAAATTACCAGGTATTCTAAAGTATTACAGTGGAATTGAGCGTTTATTGCTTTCAATTTTTTTAACTCGATCAACCACTTTGCAGTTATCGCAGAACGTTGCTCCGAAAACGAATTCGCATGTTGTGCGTTGCCACAAAAGTGCATACCGATAAGGCGTCGTTGTGATGGGCATCCCGACTGCGCGGATGGAGGCGATGAAAATAATTGCCGTTCGTTAGCACCTATTGGGTTTTAAAAAACAAACTGGAGATTCTAAGTGAAGAAAGAACTGTTTAGAAAGGAATTTCTATTACGGAGTTTATAATTCCATATATCTCAAGAAATCAAAAAGAATACGTTTGGAACAAAGAACTTATTAAAGCATAAAAAAAGACGACAACAAAAACGGCTAGAAGGTTGTAAATTCGATGAGACCACCAATAGTTTTATGACCAAATTACTCCTATAATAAGCGCCTGACTAGGTAGATCTCTTTACATACATTAAAATTTATAATACCATCACTCAAATTAACACTTTACATACCGCTGCAAGCTAGTTACTACTATTTAGTCCAAAGTCAACAGTAAAATGCTTAACATGACTAGGGAAGAAGTTAACAATAATGGGCGTGCGTGCCAGGCAGCTGCTACACGCTCATGTCTCTGGCAATGTGAAATTTGGCAGTTTAATACAAGAGTGATCTCACAGCGCAAACTCTATCTACGGAACTTCGAAATTCTAGCACGTGCCAGGCAACTGCTACACGCTCATGTCTCTGGCATATCTGCCTATTATGATCAATGTGAAATTTGGCAGTTTAATACAAGAGTGATCTCACAGCGCAAACTCTATCTACGGAACTTCGAAATTCTAGCTTTAGTGGTCATGCAGCAGAAACAGTTAGTTAGACACATTGAAGAGGAGAGAATCAGTTAGTCGAGTACGTATATATACATATGCGCAAGTATGATGTCGATATGATGCGTTGACAAAATGCATTTTTGGTGCCAAATCGCGTAAAATCAGAAGTATTTCAACTTTAGGCTACGACAGTATAAAAACTACAGGCGTTAAAAATCGAATACTTGAAAAAGATTTACCCTCACAACTTACTGGAATTAGCAGAATAAATGGAATAAGTAAGTTAACGTTCGTATAATCCAACACTACACGTTTAACTGAACCGTCTTCAGATCACTTACTTTAAAGCTCCGATTTTAGCGTTTAAAATCCGCTTGAACGTCCGTCCATAGACATATTTCGGACTTCAGAGTTCATAATGTTCCATTCTTCAGCGTCATGTGGCATAGCGCAATTCGCATGTGTTAAAAGCGGTCGATGTATTGCGGCAAGTAAACGTTGTGACGGTATTCCAGACGATTGCGCTGATGGAAGCAACCTCGACGAAATTGGATGCAGCAAAAATTCGAGTTCGTTTTTGAAGAAATGATGAATGAAGATGCAATAACTTAATTGCTAATAGAATAATTCGACTAATAGAATAGGCTAAAGTGAAAGTTCATCTTTTCAAATTCAATTTCTTTCCTTCATCGTTCACTTCGAAATCGAATGGGGGAAACGCGGTTAAATTTCCCTGCGAAGAACTCAACGAGAAACACTCATAAGTAATTGTTTTGGCCACACAATACTTTTGTCATTTTAATAAGTGAGTTAATAATCCGTGTTCTGAACCATCTTCAAAACAAAAATCGAACCCGTACTTCTCATAAAGACTTCGGCAATACCCAAAATTTTCATCACTGAACGATAATATTAAGTTCGTAGCTAGCAGCCTAGCAGATATTTTCGCTAAGCATCGGCTTGAACGAAATTTTAAGCAGCTAAAATTTATTGCCATGGGATTTGAACTCCTCGAACAGTTGGAGAGCACAAAAGCATAAGATACGAAGAGAGTTGCAATTGTCGTAAAAAATCTTCAGCAACCAACCGCCTGAAATCAGCTCAGCAAAATTGCTCCATATTTTTTTGCAATTTTATTTCTAGATGAAGTTCTCTTTCAATCCGATAATCCTTTTCGAATAAGCTGTCTATGCATTATGGTCTAAAACACTCTACTCTTGAACGCTTCGACTACCGCAGTCCAGTTGTGGCCGGAAAATAGTATATTGAATTCTGGCCGAATTATGGCCGAAAAAAGGCAGGAAAATAGGATATTGAAGGTGTTGTCGTTCGTTGCCCTTGATGGAAGTACCTGAAAATGATTTCCAAGCATTTCAGCATGTATAGGAAAATTTGTATGTGATAGCGATCTATCGAAATCAATAATGGGGGAGCACAATTGCATCGACTATGGATTACGTTGCAATGGAGTTCGAGACTGTCCGAATGGTGAGGACGAATTCAGCTGTGATAAGTCAAGTTAGTTAACATTATATATTTCAAATACTCTTTATCAATGAGTCATAAACAAAACTGGTTTTTCGTTGCCGTGCAAAACCTATGATCAACTGGTCAATAAAGCGATCAAAGTGATCAATAAAATGAACGTTGATCAGCCACTGACAAGGAACAGTTGCGAAGAGGCATATGTTTTTTCAGCAGCAAAATTAAGGTCTTTTTAATTCAGTTTTTACTAAGATAAAATTTTTTGAAAAGTTATAGCGCAAACAACTTCAAAAATTCTGAAATATCGGCTTTTTCAGTGTCTTTTCTTGTAGATTGTTCAGTTCCTCCCTTTCTGCACGACAAGAAAGGAACCGTGGAAAATGCTGCGTTAAAAACTCGTAAGACATCAGTGTACTTATGTGAAAGTGATCAATACGAAACACTCAACCATCAACCGCAGAAATTAATTAAACATTTTTTTAAAAGACTAATTTGTGTACATTTATTTGTTTGGCACAGTTTCCCTAATTATCGAGCCTTTTGAGTTCTTCGGTTTTTAATACGAAAGCATAATTGAAACAACTGCAGAACGCGAGGAAACAATACATACTATGTGTGAAAATCAAAAGGAAAGTGTGACGGTTCGACAATGGTGTGATGCAAATGTGGACTGCTCAGATGGATCGGATGAGAAATTTTGCTCGTAATTCATACTGTAAGGCGCCTACTGTCCAATCGTTTTAATTTATTTAATTGTAATGTTAACGAAATATCAAACATGAGGGATTTGATTAAAGCTCACCTACAGTGCGTCGGTACAACGTATACTCATTTGAACTAGAAATTAAACTCAGTTGAACATGAGATTGTACTCCTTTGAACTCGAAATTATACCCATTCGAACTTGAAATTACTCATTTGAACCTGAAATTATACTCACTTAAACTTGAAATTATGCTCACTTCGGCCAGAAATCATGATCACTTGAACTTGAAAATAAACTTGAACCTGAAATTATACTCATTTGAACTTGAAATTATACTCACTTAATGGATTATGGAATTATATGGATTATACTCACTTAAATATGGAATTATACTCATCTGAACCTGGAAATATGCTTGAACTTGGAATTGAACTCATTTGAATATGAAATTGTACTTTTGAGTTTGAAATTATACTCACTTGGACTTGATATTACACTGATTTGAACTTGAAAGTATTCCCGAACCTGAAATTATACTCATTCGAACCTGGAATTATACTCATTTGAACTTAAAATTTTACCCAATTGAACTTGAAATTGTACTCATTTGAGCTTGAAATAATACTCATTCGAACTTGGTATTGTACTTATTTGAACCTGAAATTACGCTCATTCAAACCTGAAATCGTAGTCATCTGAACTTGAAATTACATTTATTCGAACTTGAAATTTTACTCATTTGAACTTGAAGTTGCACTCACTTGAACTTGAAGTTATACTCATTCGAATTTGGAATTACACTGATTTGAACTTGAAATTATACTCATTTGAACTTAAAACTGTACTCATTCAAACCTGAAATTGTACTCATTCGAACTTGAATATACTCATTCGAACTTGAATATACTCATTCGAACTTGCCACTATACTCATTTGAACTTGAAATTGTATTATTCTGAACTTGAAATTTACCAATTTGAACCGAAAGTGTACTCATTTGAGACTGCAATTATACTCATTTAAAACTGAAATCATAGTCATTTGAACCTGCAATCGTATTCACTTGAACTTGAAATTACACTCTTTCGTATTTGAAATTGCTCATTTCAACTTGGAACTTGCTCATTTGAACCTAAAGTTACACTCTTTCCAACTTGAAATTATATTATTCATTTGGACTTGGAATTAAATTCATTCGAACTTGAAATTAAACTCGTTTGAGCTAGAAATTATGCAAATGTGGGCGTCTTGGTCTGTTTACGATCTCTTAATACACATCCGAATACACTTAGCCTAAATTTTATGCATTTTTTTGCAATGAAATCTTAAACAACAATGTTTGATGACAAATTAGGAATATGGAAGTGCCAAAAGGAAACGACTGTCTTTTATTGCTTCCACGACAGTACTCCAATGACTTGTTATACCGAGTTATCCACAAAGATAACCTGTTCTTTGCTTTCCGTGAACAAATGATGTAAATTTCAGACGCTCTCTGTCTTCCAAATTCATAAACAAGCAACGACAGACGAATAAAAAATGGAGCTATTTAACAATTCCAAGCGTAAACTACCGAAGAAAACGAGCAAAATATTCCCGCTAGTAAAATTATCGCAAAACAATAGTATTTTCTAAGCCAAGAAAACTAAAGCTCTTCAACAAACCATCCATGCTGGCTCAGTCCCGCTATGAGATAATTCTGCCGTATTCTAAATTTCACGAGGCAGGAGATTCAGGCGACTGGTTTTACTTCAGGACTTGTAAATCTCACTCGAATGCGTAAGACGTATATTTAACCCCTCACTCACCCCCCCTCCCCTCCATAATTACACCCTGTTATTTGTAAAAAGCCTTAGAACCCATACTTCCTAACCCCCCTTCCCACAATGCCATTTCAACTATCTCATCTGAATTTCACAACATCCTCTGTTTCGCAACGATCAATTGTGTCAACCTATGATGAAAGTATTAGTGTCGAAACGATGATCGAACAGATTAGCCTGCACAACAAATTGAACAGTTCCTAATCGAAGTCCCAGTCCCACGACGAACATATAGAATTTCCATACTGCAGTATTATTCTACTTGAACAGCCCATGAAAACTCATTCCATTTATTCACTTATACAGATGCTTATTGACAAGCACACAAGACAACCAATGACATCTAGCGCAGCGGAACAGAAACGACCCATTGCTGTTGGGAACCCTTCAACTCTCCCTTGTCCTGTCCGTTCGAGTACGAAAGTTCGGGCTTCTATAAGTTAACAGAAACGCACCGTGCTATATCTTGCTAAATCAATACTGCCAACCTTATAGCTTCTGAATGTCTCAACGGTCTGCCACGACAACTGCACAAAATAATCGAACAACAACTGATAACTAACTGTATTACACGCAAACATAACATATGCAACCCAATCGCACAAGTGTTCTCTATAACAATGCTTTCATAATACCTTCATAAATAAAGCTTATGAACAAAACCCGGCCAAAAAAACGGCCCCAATCACCTTCAGAAAACTCGCTGTTAGCTTCAGTAAGCGATCATGTGACGAATGCCTAACAATACACTGAGACAACTAAAAGTTTGAAGAAGTTTGAATGGATGATTTATGACGAGCACCTTCGTGTGGCAATCAACCCATGATCGATAACAAAATGGATAAGGAAAATGTTTTTAAATGAACAGTTTGATCGCTAAAGTCAAAATGAGAATATTCTTTGCTGAAACACAATTTTCCCTAAAAATTTCGAATTTGCTAATAAATTTAAAACTCGGAAAAATAACCATAAAAGCACTTTTTTTTGGACAACAAGGGAGAAATTCGATATGTCATATGGTTTTGTTAAAGCAATTCCCAAAAAATGATGTCGACAAGCATCGCCTCCAACGTTTAGCAATATGCGTACATTTTAGATTTTGATAAAAATATTTACCTCCTATCGGCCTAAAAATCCGCATCCATCAAAGGCGTAATTTTCGCACTGCGACGAACGGTGAATTGAAATAAACATTCTTATGTTTCTAAAATAAGGCCATATTTTAAAACACAAATTAGGCATAAAACAGAATATGAAAATTTCAAAAGTACATTTAGAGGCAAAATGAAATGTTCTCGACAAAAGTGAATTCACAAAAAAAAAATATTAGCAAAAAAAAAATCGCGCAAGTCGAAAAGAAGTGAAAAGTGGAAGAAGATCGACAAAATGCGAACTGTGAACGTATATAACTCAACAACCAATTTTCACGGCCTTTACCAATTGGCAGTGGAAAAATGCACAAAAAAATAATTACTTCCACACCACAAATCAGAAATATTGCACATCAGTGACGCAACTAATCAATCAGATATCTTTAATTCTGCAAAAATATCAAAAAACGGAAAAGGCCTTTGCAGAGCAAGTGTTCTGCTAGGAACAATTAGAACGTTTCGCTGAACATACTACGGAAATAGTTAGATACAGAGATACAAGTGGTGTACTAATATTTTTGAAATGAATCCTTCACGCTTACCCAAAGGTGGCATTTCCACTATACTTACAAAGTTAGCCATAGTATGAGTACGATACTACAACACCATACAGTACAAGAAGTACTAGCAATTTTTAGTACAGAGGCCTCACTGCTGACGAGCCAAAGAATACTACTCGTTTTCTATGTCAAAAATCTCACAATGCTCCCTCGATTACCGTTCAGAAAAAAAAACACATCATTCCGTTCCTTCTTCCTATACTAAATAAATCAACGTCACAAAACAATTCGGTCACTGGTGTTCTTAACAATGGGAAAATTGATCTAATACATCGATCTTCTATAGAACATGAGAGGCATAACGATAGAAGGCAAAATATAAGGAATCTCTCTCTCAAAAAAAAAACGCAAAAAATTGGCCTCCAAAACACAAAGTGTTCATTTGAACAGCAATGTGTTCGGATAATCAAGTGCCCAAACAACAGCAGCCACATTCGCTGACATCACTCCTCATAGAGATCCTTTTAGGTCGGTCGCCTGAAATGAATGAAAGATTTGAGTACAAAAAATAAAAAATACTGCATTCAAATTTTCCACAACCCTCCCTCAAGGTTCAACACTTGCACATCTAACAATATAAGTGGACTTCTCGCAACTACTACACAAGAAATACGACTCTCGCTTTAAAATCTTCAAATTCAAGAGCTTTATGAATTTCGTTTCCAGTCACGGAGATTTTCGTCCAAAACAGGATGGAAAAGAAAAGCGACGAAACGCTTCGAAAGAAAATATAACAGAATCAACTGTGAAAATTAGAACTGATCCGAACGTGCTCAGTGGTACGGCGTCCGCTCTGAAAACGGAGAACTGTAACCCCAAATAAGCCTTGCGGACACCGTTTTCCACTCGCCATCATTATAACATAAGAAAGTCCATAAAAACAATGCTAACGTTGTGAGTCGCTCAATGGCGGCCTGAAGCTCAGATTCAGTAGCCTGCGGGAAGGCGATAGTAGTGAGAAGCTCGACGAGCAACTGGTCACATACTCCTGGACAATTCCTCTCGGCATGCTTCAACGCCATCGCAACCGCGTCCAGGTCCGCACCCGAGTGTCGTGTTCGAGCTAACTTGTCCAACGCAGGCAACAGCGTGTATTCGAGTGCACCCTAAGAGCAAAACCATTAAATTTATTCACCACGATTCAAATCAAATGCGACACCTAATGAATGGATTTTTTTGGATCGAAGGACAACTGGTGGGAAAGGGGAGGGGAGGATGCAGGATGAGAGAGGATGACGATCTCCGGTCAGGAAAGTATGGCGAATGGCCGCCAAGTAGCTTTAGCAAAGATCTTCGATCACCAAACGTTATTTAAAGACTAGCCTACCTTTCTCATCCCATACAATCAAAACTATCTCCCAAAAGCTGGGTAATACGATCGATAAATGAAGGAAAACGAAAACATTTCTTGCTAAATCGCCCTCTCCAGCAGACCAGCCGCTTTCATAAATATTCTAGAAACAATGCAGGAGCACTGGACTTTGTCATACTTGTGCAACGAAACATTTAACACAAGCTTTTATCACAGTTGTTGTTCACAGGAATGGGCGCAGATTCCGAGAGCTATAACCCGACTGCTGAAATGGCGCCCTCAAATATGGAATCCTAAGCACAAAAACGTATGAGAACAAGCCGTTAACTTTACGTATTATCCTCCATGAGCGCTTCTCGGCAAGCATAACTACGCAAACATATAAAATATACCAGCGTTCACAAACGCAACGTTGCCTCCAATAAAACCCTACAGGCCATAATGTTCAAACCTTCTTAGAGAGAGCGAGCTTTATAAGAAGTGAGAGGGAGGGGGGATTTGGGTAAGTTAATAAGGTGTTTCAGAACTGGCCAAATCGGTTGCGAAAAAAACGTTAAAACGGAGTGGAGGTATGGCAGGAAGAGAATATTCAAAGTGCCAGCAATGACGAATGAAATCATATCGATAACTCACTGCCTGTTTTCAGTAAAAGAACAAATATTCATTTTGGAATTATAGAAGATAGCCAGCAAAAAGTGCGTTTTACGTAGAAATGTTTAACCGAACCTGCTTAAACAAATACAAGACACCATAGACAGGAGATTTCAGCAATTTTGCTGACAGAAGGGTGCGCAAACCCTCTATCACTCCGTCTCTCTC
The DNA here is from genome assembly GCA_000803305.1 of Toxocara canis. Lineage (NCBI taxonomy): Eukaryota > Metazoa > Nematoda > Chromadorea > Rhabditida > Toxocaridae > Toxocara > Toxocara canis. The sequence goes on from JPKZ01000756.1 coordinate 297,745, forward strand.
TCTCTCTCTCTTGCTTTCCACTGACCCCTCATATTCGTGGTGTTTAAGCTGCTGATGAAATGTAGCATATCTGAGCACGAGAAAACGGACCTTCCTTCTTGGCGGTTCATATACCACTTGCTGAGGTTCGGGCACAGAAGTGGAACTGCTCGCATAAGACGATGGCTGATAATGATTCTGCTGAGAAGAGTGTGCACCGGAAGTCGAAGAACGACCGTTGGATCCGCCACCGTGAGAAACGGAACCATTCGCAGAAATACCAGACTGGCGACTCTGGGCAGTGGGTACTGATTGCGACTGATAAGAAGAGACTGCCGCAGTCACAGTCACTTGTTGGCCTCGACGCAACGACGCGGTCTGCAAACATATGTGATTATGTAACGCATGCACTCTGAAATGAAATTTCTCCTCCAGATTACCTCCCCCTCCTCCCCTTCCCATCCCTTTGAATGAAACAACTCTCCTCTTCTGTTCTGAATGAAATTCCCTCGAATTTATTTGAAGATCCGTCAATCAGTTCCATAGAAACCATTGTGATTAATGAATGAGAGACCTTAACGGCATGACAACGTCCACAGGCAAATTATTAAGACTATGACAAGCTCAAGAAGAACCTCAAGGACTACTCAGGTAATACGCCACTGCTTATCTCATTTAACCTGCCCCAACTTCCCCGCTCATGAAAATTAAATTGTGTTTCGCAAGTTCTAGAAAAGAAAAACGATGACATACAGGAGAAGCGTTGGGAGATGCGACCGCGATCGTAGTAGCATTACTGAGTTGCGAGCTGTGCGCACCGTTCTGCGATGAACCTCCAACAGTAACGTTTTGATAATGCGTTCCTGACGAGGATTTATAAGGCGCATTGGAAGAACGGATCGAAGACTGGCGTAGTTCATAGGCTATTTGTGCGATTCGCTGCAAACCGAACAGTCAAGTTTACAGCACCGATCATAGTTTTTAAAAATATTTTCACATATTTCAGTCTCGATTTTCAAGGCAACAACACAATTTTACAGTCTTATCCGTATAATTTTAACACCGCTATCTAATGGTGCTGAAAGTTCCCCAGATTTCTCAGACAGCGATGTTTCTTTTCTGTATTTCTACATCGACGAGGTGGTTTAGTGTCCGATAGAACGAACGGAGGTTTATCTGCAAGGAAACAAATTAAAATTCAAAACCCGCCAGTTCACACAGCTCAGCGAACCGTCAGTTCCAATTCGTTGAGGTACTTTATTGCTCACTGTGATTCGCACAGATGTAATGTCTGTTTTTCCTGATCTAGACAGTCTAAGTTTAACAGAAACCACTTTACGCTATGACCGCACAAGGAAGCTTCTCAAATTTCCAGCGTATTTTAGCTCCCAACATGACCACTCTGCCCAGGGGCTATTATAAGCCTTTAGTGCACCAGCCAACAGCACAGTTACCAAAAATTCCAGGTAAACCAACGAAACGTCATTATTTAAGTATCCCACCTTTTCGTTTTGCAATCTGCCAACAATCTGAAGTCAAAAATGTGCCCAACAGGTTTTGCAATCTTGTTTTCCCATAAAATCTAGCCCATTTCAGAAATCTACGCAACAGATCTGATCCCGATTCGCGTTACATATTAAACCTGTTTTGTCTTCACGATAACGATTAGATAGACAATCAATAAATTGCTAATAAGCTTACACTGAATACTCCATCAAACTACTTGGGATACATATAAAACCTTCTCTAAATTCTACTTGTCCAGTGCCTTATCAAGCATTCACGAAGCATAACATACTGGATCATTATTCCTGTTAACGATTGTTCCATCAGGACTCGGTTCACGTTCATTGGAACTTGAATCTCGCCTCCTTGAACTCTGAGCTGCAACAGGCGCGCGCACGCCAACATTTGGTCGTACTCGAACAGTATCTTGATTGTCGCTCTCCTGATTCGAAATGCTCGGTTTTTGTGGAGCACGAACTGTGGTGAACTCCCAGTCGTTGGTCCTAAAGCATTTCCAACTAGCATCCCAGTCGAGTAGAAATAACACAACCAGATATGCTCGCATTTAAGCGTTCAGTCACAATCTGCTCACCATACCAAACGTTCCCACAAATGCTCCAGAAATGAGGTCGCATATAGCATATGAGAGAAGATACTACTTTTATAAGATGAGAAACTGACTGTACAAAGATTCTGATGGAGAAATTGTTTGCAGCGATCGCCCATACGGGCGGCAATAAACATACATGCAAAATTCCGGTAAAATCCAACCATTAAGCCAAATCACTTCATCCACTTCTCCCCCCTCCCCCCTCCCGTCTTCACCTCTCTATTCTCTTTTTCCCGCTCCCGCGTGATACTTCACTATTCTTTTCCAAACAACCATAAGTGTTACAAAAGAAAGTAAACAAACGCTCAAAAAACATAGGTCATAGCTCCCCTCAAACGTATCAACCGCAAGAGAACAATTTCAAAATGAGTAGCAAAGACAAGCTACCCGTTACTCGAGTCGAGATCATCGTCCTGATCAGAATCACTACTGGGTCCGAGGCGCGCCTTATATTCAGCGCTTCTCTCGATCAGCTCTATCAAAATACTGTTCTTCTTCGCACGGCGCACGAATGCGTGCTTCAACAGTTCCTTTGCCGACGGCCTCTTAAAAATATTCTCGTAGAATGAATGACTCAAGGAAATTACTCGTTACTCGAAAATTAAATTTTAAAAAAAGTTTCCGATGCTTCAAATTACAATTTGCTCCCGCCGCATTATAAAACTAAATTCCGGCAAAAAATCTCGAGTTTCACCAGAAATCGTGAACAACTTATTTTTCAAAATTCTGAAACGACAATTTTTTTCACATACCTTACAACACCCACCGTCACACATTAATTAGCAATAATTTCCAGACCGACCTGAGATCTCTCAACTATGTAGACGGAGAAAATATGTTCGAAACAATACTGCTGATCGTTTAACGAAATTATAAACGCACTGCTCACAAAAAACACAAATATTATCTGATCAATGTGAAAAAGGTTTCTATGGATCAGCAGTTAACTTACGTTTTCAGGATCTTTGTTGAGGCAAAGTTCAACAAAATCCTTAAAGACTCGCGACCATTGTGAACCCGTAAGTTGAGGAGGTGGATTTTTCGGAATTAGAAAAAGAACACGCATTGGGTGCAGATCCGAATGAGGCGGCTCTCCGTTTGCCAGCTCGATTGCTGTGATACCCAAACTCCAGATATCCGCCTATAATGTTTGAGAATCAGTGGAAGACAAAACGACGCATCCGGATGCAAACAAATCGGACATAATAACTATAATGCGTTTTCAAGCTTAACCCGTATATGATATTGCGAATGACGTGCTCATCGAAAAGTTCAGGAGGAAAAAGCAAGTGCTTTTGGTAATTCGAAAACGCTTCACGATTTCGTCGAAGAAATATCTGCCTATAACCTGATCCAGAGTGAAGAACTAAAATCGCACAAAGGCGGTCGTCCTCCCCTCAACAATTATTCTTTTCATTTGCAAATCATAAAAATTCGTGTGCAGAAAAAAACACTTTCTACTGGCATCTTACAAAAGTAACGATCATATGAGACGTTCGAAAAATCCGGATACCGACGACTCGCAAAAAGACTTGCCCGAAAACCGGTGATGATGATTTCGCATATACGGTTAAGACTAAGGAAGTTTTGCAAAATTGTTCAGCTCAATTACCTACACAACTCAGTGGAGTATTTAACGTCCCTTTTATGAACATCCAGATCACGCTTTCAAAAACATGTGAAAAAAAGTTGCAACCGTACAAACAACCTTTAAAAACAATCAAAAAAGAAAAGATCTCCGACTTATTCAAACTTATACGGCAAGGTAGTGTAATCGCTTTAGACAACAGTTTTCTGAATTTCCGAAGTGAAAGGATGTTCAGTAAACAACGATGATAGCAACTGCATGATAATTCTCAGAAAAGAACGGAAGCAATAAGCGCTAATTTTCACACAAAAACAATTAGCTTCGCAGTAAAGGAGCATTGTTTCGCTAATTCAAATGCTAAAAAATAAAAGCGAAGCAAAAATCATCCATCCATGGATGGAGCAGCTAGCTAGTTGATTGAGCGTCCTGCTGAACAGCAAAGTTACAGCTATCAACGAAACTAAGCGAACATAGAACATCTGAATGACGGCACACAAAAAAAAACGTTCAGAGATTAGGCGTCGTTGGTTGCAAGTTATCTTTATCCGTAAATCAAAACTTGTGATAGCAATAGCTTAGTTTAAAAGTGTAAATTTGGGAAAAAAAAATGCCTGATAAACCCATTATCATCCGGAGTGGGAAAAACAGCGCCTCTTCTATCGATAAAGTTAAGCTGTTAGCTAAAACTTCATTGTGTGCCCATTAATTGTTTATGCGTAACTTGCAAGCAACACCTTAAGCAAATGGAAGACTGTGGAGCTTAAGCTCAATCGCTGATGGCTAAAGCGAAAAGTGCAACCTTGAAGTCGTACGAAGCTTGCTTAATCACTTCGGGTGCCATCCAAAATGGTGTCCCCACAAAAGTGATTCTCTTCTTCACAGTTTCGGTTAGCTGACCAGCCACACCGAAATCGGCCACCTTTACGTCACCGTGCTCCGATAGCAAAACGTTTGCGGCTGCAATCGACGCTCTCTATGCGCACATCTAGGACAACGCAACAAAGGGAAAATCTTAGTTGCACCAAAACATTGGCGTTTCAGGTTGCATGTGATAAACGGGATTTAGCAACAGCAACTTTTTACTCAAACTACGCCAAAACGAGAAGCTTAAGCTTCCCCATATAAAGCATAAACGCTGAGTAAAAAAAAACGTTAATATGCAGGAAGCAATAAGAGAGGGGAGGGAGCGGGGATGAACAGAAGTCTCGGTGGTTCACTCCATATTTTAAGATAAAGTTTTGCGCTTGCATAAATGAAAACGAGTAAACAAAGCTGACGACCGACCAATCGAGGCACAAATGTTCGAGCACGACTCTTAACACATCGCATAAATTAGCTAGCACACCACCATCACCTAAAACGACAACACAATAGACTGACTATTCGGGTTGCTGCAGTTTGCGGGTACCATTTTTGCAGCTAATACGCAACGGAAATTGCAGATTCGTTTCGCACTGTTGACCTTCAGATGGAGCAACGACGATAAGTTTATATAAGTTTACATGAGTGATACTCTCCAGGGAAGATATTGCTCGAAAAAAAAAAGACGAGAAAAGAGTCCCCTAAATACTAAAGAGAAAAAAAAGTAGAATAACGAGAGAGGCCGAAATTTCTGTAGAGGCAGGAAAAAATATCCTTAAACTCATCCAAAAAATGCAATGGTCCCTGGATACAAAAACAAGCTGCGGTTCCCCTGCAACGAGTAATATTTTGCAGCGGTGATACTGAAGAGAAACCATAGCTTATGATCTCTCTTCGTAAAAAATGAAATTGCTTTTCACTTTGATCTTTTCAACCAAGAAAGATCAAGAAAGCTCTCGTTGCTTTTAAAATATTACCGCTACAAAATATTTGCCAGCTAAACGGAACCTTATCGGGTAATTGCATCCTCTGGCCCAAAACTGGCTATCAAATCCATCTACTCCCAACTGTAGACCAAAAAAATGAGTAAACGGCGGAAGCGGATGTAATGATGCCCTCCCTCTCTGCATGAATGGCATTATCGAGAGTCGTTTGCTTGCCCTCATAAACCAATAACGCTTCAACGATGCTTCATTCACTAATGCTATTTAAAAATATAATGTAATACAAATTACAACGTACATAAACATAACCAATGAGCGAGAACACACCAAAAAAACGCAACACACAAAGCACACCACCGGACATACGAAGGATACTGTTTCAGCCGTAATAATTGCTCAGCAAAAAAACAAAGGCAAATTTAGGGCATTAAAAAAGGGAAAAAAAACTCGAAGCATCACTGTTGACACATTCACGTAAACAACACTCATGCAATTACGAAAATGACACCTAGAAGACATGAAGAAATCAGCGTGCTTTGCAAAGCGAATTAAAATAACGAAAGAAAAAAAACAAAAATAAATTACGTTAGCCGAAGCTTGCTGTTGGCAGCTGCTTACAGATCTTAGTGCTTGTCAAATGGTCAACAGATCGAGCGCTTGAGCTACTACCATACACACAAAAACTTAGAAAGCAATTTGCACTTGTATCTGAGATTTTGCATGTTAAAGCCCGCATAAGGAGCTTGTAACTAGCGTACTCGAATAACTCAAAACTCTAGCAGAGGAAAATATTTAGGCATATTTGTGTTTTGGCAAATTCATAATCCATAAAAACGCATTGCGGCAACATTCTATTCATGCGTTTGTGTATACATGCGGGCGCATTTCTGTTTGTCTGTCCACCCTGTGGTCTTCGTATATATGCAACAAGTTTAAATCCAGAAACAAAGCTAAGAAGAATATTTTCATCTTGTGCACGCTTTCCAATGACTTTTTTCACTGAAAAGACCTCATGGCGCATTAAAGAGGAAAAGATGGAGAAAGACGACGCTTGAGACCAAAAAGCTATGGCGTCTTCCTCAAGCTTAACCAAGAGGAAATATTCTCAACGATTTCTGAACGTTTTCATATAATTTTTCTTTCACTACAAAAGAAAAACGATGCAGGAAATGACGCTTGAGACATATATACTTAGTTAAACCCCTCTGTTCCTTCCCTGAACTTTTAATAATTTGAAGAAAAAAAAAACTACCCAATCGCACCAGTACTGTTCCATCGAGTTTTGTATTCGCTGGTGGGTATTGTGTAAAGAGAAATTATTGAACCTTAGCGTCGTACTTGTCCTGGTCGATCACTTCCGGTGCCATCCAGTACGGCGTACCGACGAACGTCTCAGCTCGTGTACTCAGTGTGTTCAGTTGGGTAGCCACACCAAAATCGGCAATCTTTACAGCCGCCTCCTGGCTGAGCAGCACGTTCGCTGCTGTATACAACACAATCCAATACGCACTAGTGTTGTGCACGGAGAGGAGGAAGAGGGAATTTCGGCAGAATATACTGAAAACACGAAGAGACCTCGTGTTTTCTTTGGGTGAGTACCACGAACCTCCACTTCGCGCACAACACCATACACATCGCTATCGAATCTTGTTAGTTATTAGTGAATACAGCATGCAAATACTAATTCGCAATTCGGCAGCAGTCCAGTTATGGGACAGCTCGCGTACTTCAACTCATGAAGAAACCGAAAACAGATAACAGAAACCGCAAATTAGTCCCTTCCCTTCCCAACTTTCGAATCCTCACCGGCACACTCTCCTACAAAACCTGACCGCTACCCCCCGAGTGTTGCGCCATGCAAATAACACATTCATGCAAATGGTACATGAGGCCAGTGGTGGATACATGCAGGAACGTGAAGGAGGGAAGGGGGAGAATCCTGACCAAAATCTTAGCATGCGTCCAAGCCTCCATGAACTGCTTTAACAGCAACTAAAGCAACAAAATCTCGAAAAACGCGAAAAAAAGATGCTTCATTTCAGACGAGAAATTTTCGGGATCTTTTTGAATCCATTCGATTTTCCTCCTCGCATGCGCCCCCTCCTTAAAATTTCCCCTCGCATCTGTCACTGTTTCGTGGTATCAAAGAGTAGTAAGCTTCTCTAATCTCAACTGCTTCCATATCTATTCCCTAGATCGCAACCGATGTCCTTCGTATGGCTAACGCCAACAAAAGTCAATTGATATAATGATTGATGTTACAATATATCACACAAATGTTACCCATAACCAACAATACTCTGAACAAAAGATAAAAATGTGCTGCACATAAAGCGAGAAACGATCACTTCGGCTATTACTATACCGCATTTATATCATATTTCCATGAACTGCTTTCACTGCAACTAAAGCAACAAAATCTCGAAGAAAAACGATTTGAACAATTTCACAGGATAGAAAAAAAACATCTCGGCTTGCATAACTATTTACTTTAAAAAAAAACAGCCAAAAAAAATTACATTTATCTGGTCGGCCATCGAAATAACATCAAGAAAATGTTAGTGTATTTTGGAAAGTGAAAGGTAAATTTAACGAAAACAATGTGGAGAGCATTCGAATGAAGTTGGACATTACGAGCGATGCCAAATTTAGGCACTAAATAAAAACGAACACTGGCATATCGTTTCATATTAACAATAGCCTTCACTGTTTTCATATCGGTCTACGTTCAATTAGATATTTCTCTAAGTGAAATACGATACAAGCAGTTATCAGCAAACGAACAGCACTAAACAAACCTTTAATATCACGATGGATTTTCCTTTCTGAATGAAGATATTCGAGCCCTTTAAGAATTTCTCGAACGATAACCGCAATATGTGCCTCCTCCAATTTACCACTCTTCGTCAAGTCCAGTGCCGACCCGCCTCCTAGGTACTCCATTATAACCCATAATTTTGAGCCCTGCAATCACGCTGATGCTTTATGCTGCCCATTCAAGAAAGAAATATATCGATCTCGCCATTTCTAGCGCTCCATTTACAAATTCAAAAAGAATTCCAACCTTACCGAAAACCTCGGCACATTACGTTTTCTACTTTTCCTTTCATCGATCTAACCGATACTAAAACTTCAAAAGTGATTTATTTCCATCCGACTGTTCATCGCTCTCCAATATGAACATTTTACATTGGAAGTTCTTCATTCATAAGTGAAAGTATGGCCTGCAAGCTGGTGGCGATACTAGCGTAACGATCCTCCTTCCCCTTCCCCCAATACACAAGTCTAACGCTTCATTCGGTTTCTGAAGATACAACCTTCCCTTCTTCTTCCTATCCGCAAAACAACGCGGCCTAGGAGTGCACCACAAAAACAGAATATCTAGGCGCCACCTCTCCTCTCCCCCCCCCCCCACCACCACTAC
>JPKZ01000756.1:307776-318437 GCA_000803305.1 Toxocara canis
CCTCAAATTATTCTTCCGCTGCTCAAAAAAAGAAAACGGTCGAATGACTCAGACAGCGACTACAAATGCAAATCAATGCCACATCCACTGCAGCACAACAATTTGAAAAAATCGACGCACTGGCCTATCAAATAAGCGTTGTTGTGCAGTCCCAAGCGTGTTTTAAAAAGAATGTGCCTGCAGATATATATATCACTGTGTCCCTCTCCCGTAATAAAAGCGGTCGCACACGTACACCTCCCCCCCCCCCCCTCCTTGTGAATAGAATTTCAACCAAAGCTCGTGACACCGTCTCGCGCCTGTCTCCCAATATGTCCACTATATGGTTAGCTTCTGCTAGAGTTGTGCGAGCATGAATTTCAGGATTTATGGTACTTCCCCTTTGCCATTTTTCTATTCTAGGTTCGGAGGAGAACGGCATGCGGAAATAATATGTAAGGTGGATGAGCACAGCAAATGACTTTAGAAACGAAAGCTGCAGCATGGAAAAAAGCAAAGAGTAAACAAAAGTACCTGCTTTTTTTAACCCTTTCATATCCTCATCAAAACGATAACACCAGACATTCTCTAATGAGCACTTTTTTGGTAGCAATATTAACCTCTACGGCTTTATCACATTGTTCGACTGAAACCTACATACGTTACCTGCTCGAAAAAAAAGCTTATCTAGCTCCAGAAAAAAAAACAATATATTACAATCTAAGAAATTTACAAGCCTATAAAGTCTCAGCACCGGTCAAAACGTACTTTTGAACGACGCTCAGTGCATCTTGAAAATGTGACAATTGGCTAGCCCAGTGGTGTCTGTAATTCAATACAGAGCATGAAAGACATCTGTATGTCTATCTTAATATCAAAACCTTTCAATTTTGTTTCCGTTCACCCTACTATGCCAACGCTGATTTGCACAAGTGCGCGACATTCACTGGTTCAACAATGATATTACGTGCTAAAGTAGAAGTGCATGAAGGGAAAGATAAGAGAACAAAAACAGACGTTCAATGATGCAATTCAAAAGCGACCATTTCCCACAGGGATTGCTAAACAATACAGCTCAAACAATCGGCCTCGTAATTTTCATACGACGGCACATTGCAAAAAGATAAAAGACGCGGAAAATTTTCTTTTAAAGGAAGTGTTTTACTCACGTTAGCCTTACTTGGAAAACTTCCAGATGTTTTCTGCTTTACAGTTTAAAAGATTAATTTTTGTCGAGATTTTTTTCCCTCCCGAACGATCTAACTAAGCGTACAATGTAGAGATCGCATAAATGATAGCTTCAGTGTTACTAAAAACCAATTAGAATGATGAAATACAATGTTCATAAATGATGCTTTGAAAATAATTTGAAAACTTCATTAAAGGCAGATCAAAATACGAACCTTTAAGTAGGAACCAAAATATTTGGTAACATAAGGCGAATCACATTGACTAAGCACCATAATTTCTTGCTGGATATCCTCAATTTCATCTTCCGCTTGTTCAAGATCGATTATTTTTATCGCTACTATCTGAAAAAGAAAAAGCATCAGTTCATAACAACAGCAACACAGCAAGACATAAATTGATGGTATGGCATAAAGCAATGAGAAGGAAAGAAAAACGTTTTGGGCGAAAAATCAAAGAAAAACAAGTAAAATTCACAATGAGAATTGCAAGGGTTGCGGTTAAAAAAAGAAAATTCCCCTTAAGCTGCCTGAAACGGCAAAGTCATCGCATCAAGATAACTTGATACATGCAGGACACATTCAGATTTCGATGGACTGGAACGATTCTTGACACAGTGGCATGTGCAGCGCCGCGGATGACAGCAGGGCACATTCAAAATGGAAAAGATGGCTGAACTGAGCTCAGCCATAAACTTCTGTGAAATCTTCCAGTTATCTTCAAATCGAATATGCGAAATAAGCCTTCTGAATCCTCCTAGAAATAACTGTCACGGAATTGATCTCTATTCAGGTCTGCTTATTGGATCAGGCCTAGTGATTTCATTCTCTAGCCTATCCTGAGAGGAATGCGAGATGGAAAGACCATACATCGTAATTTTTGAGGAAAAAATTTTTAAAAAATAGAAACACTTGCAATCTAGAGGGATTTCTAATAAATGCTGCTTGTTTGAGGTGATAAGTATGGTAATTATGCCTCTGCCATTAATAGCATGATGTGACACTAGTTCACTAGACGAAAATGCAGATCCTATAATGAGCCGCACGCTCGATCACCTCTTATCAACGAAATCAGATTTGTTATCGTAGAGAATGATAAATACGTCTAATAAATAATATGACTGAGGCAAACATTTATAACGGAACCTGTCCAGTGCGATTGTCCAGTCCTTTAAAAACTTCACCAAACGCGCCACGTCCGATGCGCTCCTGACGTGTGTACAGTTGTTCAGGATCGAGCTTCTAAAATACTTTGAATCATCATGAGCACAATCCTTACTTCTAACACCATGAAACACCTCAGAGTCCTACCTCTGAGAAACCAATGGTATTGTGCTTCACTGTGTTCTTAGTTCTCTCCTTCTCTCTCTCTCTCTCTCTCTCTCTCCCCCCCCCCCCCCCCCCCCCCCCCCCCCCCCCCCCCCCCCCCCACCTCTCCCCCCCACCCCCCCCCTAATAGTGTAGCAACGATTTTCGAATGCTGTCACGCAAGAAATCACCTCAAAAAGTCTGCTAGAAAAATGTAGAAATTTTTTGAGACTTTTTTCAAACTAGTCATAAAGATAAATCGACTATTATAAAACTTTAATTGTAACTGCAAGTTTTTTTTGCGCGCGCGATTTTGTTCAAGAAGCACAAATTTTTGAAAACAAAAAATTGGATAAAAATGTTTAAAATGTCATTCACTTTCAGGTTGAGTGAAGATAGCTAAGCTGTGGAATCCTCCTCCATCTCCTACATTCGCTTATAATATGCCAATGGCATTTTGCTACCTCTCCCCTCCTCTCTCTCTCTCTCTCTCTCTCTCTCTCTCCCCCCCCCCCCTTTGCGATGATTCATCTACTGATGCTTCCATACAACGCGTTGTATCATCGCGACATACATGAACTTACTCCTCATGGTTAGCCCGAACTGATAGTAGTGCTATTCACAAATTGGAGCTTGATTTTGAGTTCCGGTCACAATTCGCTTGAAAGGAAAAAAAAGGAACACACAGCAAGAAGAAAAGAAAGCTACAAGCTAAAAAAAGGATGTCGCAATCACGTACGGAAATTGTCGAATAATTAATTAGCTCATTTCAAGTCTCTCGCACTGTACAGCAAAATTTTACTTTCATATTTATCAGAACTTCCTTGTTTTCAAATTTAGTTCATATTCAAACTACGAATTCATCAGACAATATCACAAAGAACAGAAAAGAACTATTCGGATAGCCATGCCGCAGATTATGAGGCCGTTTTTTTCGGCAGTATTATGCATGGTGCTCTCGTGATCTGTAGTTATGAACGATCGTTGCAATTCAAGAAGAGGAAGAGAGAAGTAATGGGGAGTTCCAACAGTGAGCCTTCTGTTGGAGAGAAAGCTGGCACCGAAGGATGGGGAGAAAACCACCTACCCTCATCCCTTTGCACCTATGCTTTCAGAGTGAGGAAGAAGGGAAAAACAGAGGGATATACAAGACTTTTTTAGCATGTTTAACGCTAGCTGAGGGCGACGGTAAATCATTATTTGATAGATCAACGACAAGGGGTAGGAAGAGGTTAAAAAGCGTGGAGAGAAGAGAGGGTTGCGGGGAGGGGCGGGCGCGGAAAGAGAGAGAGACAGCAGCCCACGACAGTCACTGGTTTCACCCTCTCCGCTCCTTCCTTCCCTCCTCCCACCCCCTCGTCGATGAGCTGCTATAGAATGACCATTACTGTCCTCGCCCCTAGTTTACAATGAAGGTCTGAAAAAAATAACGTAATGGACTTAAGCACAATAGAATGATACTGCTTGCTATGCAACGATTAGCATAGTACAGCGTTCCCTAATTACGCACATCACAAACAATTACTCCAACGCTTAACAATCTTAATCAACAACAGTAAAACCTCTAAAGGTTCTTGTTAAATCTTCTGCTAGAGTTTCTTTCGTACTGAAAAAGTTTGGTAGCATTAGTTGCAAGCGCATTACGCAGGAAGTTGGGCGACGTAAGAGGAATAAAAAGTATAATTTATCAAAAGAACGATCATTTCAAATTATTGCCATCATCTTTCATTTTCTTGCGTTAAACCTCGTTCTCCATTCTACGAAAGCAACGCCGATATACAGTGAAGAGTAGTGCGGAGAAAAGTACAGATCGATAAAGGAAAAGACTTTCAAAATTAGCAAAACAAAGTAACGCTAATTTAACGTTTGTTTGATGACAAAATAAAAGACGACAGAGGAAATACGAGATCTTGACGATATTTATTTCCATCTTACCCTTTTTTTGGTAGTATACCCTTACACTTTCCTTTAGATGCCGACAGACTCAACGCATTCCCTTCTTTGCCGCTCCATCATCCGATTATGCCACATATCACATACCCAAGTCAAAACTCACCACACTACTACGATTCATCATCACTTTTTTTCATCTCATATATTCTGGGGACGTGCCAAAAACTCACAGCTCAGATGAACACATTTCGTTCCAGATATTATCAATAAGTCAATAAATCAATAAATAATCAATAAATCGTTTAAATCTATTAATATCCTCCTAACAGATTGCCAGTTAATCTAACCGAACCGTAGAAAAAAAAAAACAACAAACAATCCATCACAAAGATATATGTGCAAATTTGATTCGAACAATAGCACTTCTCCTCCTCGCCGGATGAATGGGAGATGAAAAAAACAAAACAAAAATCTTGACCTCATATCTGCGTCAAAACAAATATTTATGTGAGGTAGCGGCTATAGGAATCGGCATCGCACTACTCTCAACATATGCCGTATAGCTTTTTCACTTCTCTTGAATTCATTCATGCTTTCCAATCATATAAACGCCATCATTGAACGCTGAATTGAACGAAGAAAAACGATGTTCTCTTCAAGCGCTTCCGTTCGAATACCGAAAGCGTCATTCTATACACTCACTATGTATTGCGCAACATTAAACGTTCACTAAGATCAATCAATCTCTGATCAGAAAATCAAACGAATAATTTAGCCGAATGCTTTTTTCTATATGATCATTAGCTGAATGCCAATCTTCTGACAAATCAACTTCACGCATTTCCCCTAAAATTGATCAGATTTTTTCATTTCCCGTTTCCACAAAAAAAACCCAAAAATTCTCGCGCTGGAAAAAATACTTTACTCAAGCGATGAAGATGCAATAATGCAAATTTTTTTCCCTGAAACCTGTTCGCTATTTCATTCTTATAAATCTACTGGAACTCCTTCAAAACTGTTTAAAAACTGGTGATTTGTATTTCAAAGAAAACCTCCTTGATCGAATGCCGTAAAGGAAATAAGTACGGGCACCCATTTTAATTAGTGCTTAATATAAAAACGGGCAAGTTTCGAAAAAAAAATTGTAAAAATGTTAAAGCCATTAATAATTTTAAAAAAACAAACAAACAAACAAATTCTTTCCTTCTTGTGACTTCCACTGATAGAAAAAAACGAACTCTCAAATAATTGCGGTAAAAATGGTAGAACTTTAAAATTATATAGATGTTAATTTGTGCCTTAACAATATTACATAAAAATTAGTTGCACAGCATACAGCACTTAATATTTCAAAACAAATCCGGTTCGTTATTGTTCATTTGGTTCGCCAAAAAAAACCCTCTATTTCGCTTTCAAAAAAATCATGTTCCACGTAAATTTACCAGTCAGCGATTATTTCGAAATGATGCGATTGTCTGCTATTGCAAACTCGCAATAAAACAACCCCCATTAAGAATGCATGTGAGCGCCCTGCATTCTCTTCGCTGCCGGAATCTCTGAAATATCCTATTCACATTCTCATGTGTAATACATGTGTACATATGCATATATATACATATGCACATGTACGTATATAGACATACATATACATGTTTAAACATGCACATATACATATATATATATATATATATACACCTTAAATTGACAAACATAATAACTTATTTACTTCAAAGCGAATATTTTTTTAAAAGCCATAAACTCTACATCAAAGTGCAATTGTAAACTGAACAGAACTTTACTTCCGGAATATAGACATCTCGCTGAAGCTCATTTCATCTCAGAACAACGCATTTCATGACACTGAATTCTTTGAATTGAGACGCAGCAATAATGTCACATTGAATACATACAATCGCTCACCTTGGTGAACTTGAGCATTGTAGTCACTAATTAAACGACGTAAAGAGCAGTGAAGAGGCTGAAAAGGTATGACGAAGATGGGGCAGGGTGTAAGTGGGGAAGAGGAGTGTGTCACAACCAACAGTCAGTCCTCTCACCCTAAAACGCCAGCGCGTTGTTGCGCACTCAGTGTGTGGTTGTGTGCCGTCACTCTACCCAAAACGGCGACCTGTTCAAACAAAATAAAGAACATACCTTTACTAGGACATCACAAAAAATCAAATGAATTATTCTAGGCACACACACACACACATCATTTTGCTGCATTGTAACCCCGAAACTTAGCCGCCATAGCAGCGATGCTTTCAAACGTAAAGAATTATTCGCTCAATCGGACGTACACATCTTTTCTGCTTTAACAGATCCTTCCATAATCAAAACAAGCCGTCATAGACAACCCCATATATCCAATGTGACATGCTCTATAAATAAACTGTCCAAAGCTTTTTTCGCACAGAATTATGAAAACTTTTAAAATTTTTAATTTTTGATCTTTTCTTTTTTTCTACGGAAACATGAACTTAAAATTCTTTGAACTTTTAAAATTTTAAAATCCCTCTCACAATCGATTCCTCAAATGATCACGCGCAAGGGATTACGCATGAACATCGACGCCCTTTTGAATGTTACGACAAAATAAAGACAGAACAACACCCAAGGGCGTATTCTTCCGATTGTTTTGATGACTTTACGACGACAAGCCAACCGCTTACATCTAAATGACCATAATACATCTTCCGCGCACGATGCACTCACTCACTCGTCGGAAAGCCTTTCAATGCATCAAGACAACATCAGCACATGCAGCGTTCAAAAATAGCCTTTACGGATGCACTGTCAGCCAGATACGTCAATGGCGTATATATGAATAAGGCAGCGCAGTGCACCCCAATTCGTGACTCAACACAATCCCACAGATAAAACTACAATCCAATTGTACCTATTCCCACCAGCTGGTTGCACCAGCTTTCTCTCTCTTCCTCTCTCTCTCTCTCACTCTCTCTCTCACAGCTATTCGTAAAATACTTAGCCAAGTATTCAAAACTTTCTGTAACCGAAAGTAGTTTCATTATTCGTTTTCAACAATCACTATTCTAAGAGATGAACAACCTGTGTATGTCCCATTAAACTCACTCGGTTAGAATGTGCACGTTGCGGGCACAGATGTCAAGCGGCAATTTGTATAATAAGCTAGTATACGCAACCGTCGTAGGTAAACAGCATTTAGTGCGCGTTACGCATCCAATAATGCAGCCAGCAAACACAGGCGAACAATGACCGCTTTAAATCGTAAATAAATGGAGAACAAATAAAGCCAATTGCAAAAATCAACATTATTCCCTCTTGCAACCCTCATATCCCAATGCAATGCAAAACGACAAAGCTAGAAATTTTCGCCGATGAGTTCACACATAGTTTTGGATAACTCAAGACAATACTTACACCAGCGTTCAATTCACCCAAACCAATCAGGGGGGCCAAAATAAAGCACATCACAATGAAACCACCCTGGTCGCCAACGAACGATAGCCTTATATCTCTCCCTAGCGATACTGATGGAAACCTTCAAAGATTCAAAGGTAGCTGTAATTTCATCGATTCGTCCTTCATCGATGCAGTTGGCAACCATGCTTAAGACTGACGGACATTTCTTTGCCTCTTCCTTTCCATGATTGCTGTGACCAATTTTGGATCTCCTGGTGGTCAGCTTGCTGGTAATTCTCTGGCGTAGCAGCCAGGAGTCGAACCCGGGTCTTTTCACATACCATGAAAATGAGAAATTTACACCTTCACAAATAATTTATTTAAAAAAACAACGGGGAGACGTTTAGAAAGAACTAAACGATACGTGCTTTACGTATCCAAAACTGTATCAACCAGAAAAGAAAAAGATAAAAAATCAAGTAGCATATCAGTTGTTTTTTCATGCATAACGTGAACTCAAGGTTCGCGTTCAGTGCGAATCCTAAAGAAGCGTAGATGAGCTTATCGCACCATCTCTAATCCAAAAGGAGATGAGGAAGAGGGAGGGTGTTGTTAATCACAAGTCGCAACCCAACTTCTAGCAAGAGTCGCAACTCCAATGAAAAAGACTGAAAAAAACCGGAAAACAGGTGAGAATGCTTACCATGGGATTGGCACGGTGTGCATTTTGGCGACTCAAGCATTAAGCCAGCCAGCATAATAAACCACTTCGCAATTGAAGACATTCAAATTTTATCCAATTCGGACGCCCGCAAAAAGCATTTGCAAAAAAAAAATCAATTTTTTAAACTGCCTACCCAAGAAAACAAACTGCCAATCAGCTTGAAAATGAATATCTTTTCATCCTTTAAGTTGTCAAGCTCTCTGGAACAAAGAATTGTTTTAATATTGTCCATAGGAGATGGCCCTACAATGCATGCTGAATTTCATGACACTGTCTCCAGCCGTTCTCAAGTGAAACCACCAAACACATAGGCACACACGGATATACACAATTACTTACGCATAGACTTAACACGGCTATAATGCGCTCTGCAAACTGCGGAATTGCAGAAGCACATAAAAATCGAAAAGAAAAAAAAAACAAGGCCGCAAACCTATACAGCTGGAAGTTAAGGTAGCGGCGATATCCGGAAGACGGGAACATGGGAGGAGAAGAGGGAGCGGAAGGGGAAATGAAAACTGATTGAAAACTACTCATATCAATAATTGGCGTGGATTTTTCCATACGTGAAAAAAAAATCCGGATGCTACCAAAATGATCTGCTTAGTGCTCACGTGTCTAGCCACTGAAGCACCCCTTTTCAAGCACGACCCAAACCTAAGTACTTATGAACTTTGAGTGATTTACTGTCGATCACAAAAAGCGCGCATCAGCCTTTACCACTTAAACATTCGATTTATACTGCTCAGTACATTTACACGTCCACTAAAAGCAAGCCCCATAAAACATCCTCCCAACGGCGAATTTCTTCATCATTTCCAAACTTTCGCTTCATTTTTTTTTGCATCGCTTCACTTTTTTTTGCATTGAAAAAGTCTCTTCTAATTGCAAGCTTGCTCTCTTTCTACTCCCTTCCACCCATCTCTCGATCCGTTGATATAACTTAGTCACGAGAAGAGACACTACCCGAAACATAAATCATCACTGATCCACAGACCACTCAATTATCTGAATGCTAGCGCGGCACGACAGTCAATGTTCGTTTTTATTTTAGTACATAAACTGTCTACTCCTTTACATAAACTGTTACTGACTACTCCTTTACCCCATCAATCATCAACTGACGAATAGGGGCCGAAAGTTGCATCCGCATTCCTCGCTGAGGCCGAAAGCTCGGAAACAATTGCAAGGCGTCGACATGCGCTTTTCGCAATCCGCATAAACAATATTAATAAAAATGTGCGGAAACCGCATGAGGAATGCGGGGCATGTGTTAGGACAAGGCTTAGATCTTTTGCTAAATTCGGCCTGGATTCTACACTGGATACTGCAATAGCTTCCGATCTATTATAGTGTTAATTATTACAAGATCTTGAAACGCCAAACAGTCTACGAATGGCTGGTTCATTATAATTATACAGTGTTTGCTGTTTGGAGCTCAGTATGTGCGGCTGCCCACTTCAGGGTCCTTCTCGCCCCTCCAGTTTTAGCTCACCGTTATTACACACCATATTCGCGGGGCCCCGTCATATTTAAGACACTTAGGTCCCCAATGATGTTTCTGCTAATCGCGAAACCAAACAGTTACTTTCGACGCGTACAGTGAAATAAATGGTGGTGGTGGTGTGACTCAGTCACAAGATCACAACTGTTGGCACCCTTTTTTTCCGCAATATTTACGCTCATCTTCCCAAATTCTCGATGTCAGAAATTTTTTAAAACGTATGACGCGCTTTCCAATTTTCTGCATCGTATAAGCCTATTTAATGGTTATTGAACTGCTAGGCGACTATTCCTCTCACTTACCGTCCTCCGCCCAATTATATCTCATGCGAAATAACATCCACAAATCCATGAACCGCTCTCTGTCTCTGTTTTGGAACCTTCGTGATAGCACAGATTAAGCTTGCCAGTTTGCTCCAAGTAAGCTCGTGAAATAAAACTATATATATATATATATATATATATATATATATATATGTAGACATATATATATATATATATATATATATATATATATATATATATATATATATATATATATATATATATATATATATATATATATATATATATATATATATATATATATATATATATATATATATATATATATATATATATATATATATATATATATATATATATATATATATATATATATATATATATATATATATATATAT